>KE159392.1:82667-93247 GCA_000411055.1 Leavenworthia alabamica
AGAACTTCCAGGGAACTCTCGATGCTTGGCAGGTGAGTTTTTGCTTTTAATTTATTTTAATTTTAATTTTTCTCAGCTGGGTATAATTTCATTTAACCTGGATTTATCTGCTTCGATTTGTTCGTCCTTGTCTTGTTACAGTTGTGCTAGAGTTTTGTTATTTTATTGATTCTGAGTTACTTTATACTAGTATATGTGCAGTAAGTTTCATTCTTTAGTCAATTTTGCATTATCGATTCTCTCTTTTATGGTGTCAAATAAAGCTTAGGCGTAGCAGAAAATCTCTAATATCAATATGTGTGGAGAGATTTGTATTTGATAAGTAAAGTTTAGTTCTGGTTTAAGAAGTATGTAGTGAAATAGATCTACCTTGTTACATAAACGATTTACTAGTTTTTATATGAGTTCTTTTAGTAGCCCTTTTAGACCCATGGCTGTTGAGTTGGGGAGGAGGAAGTGTTGGTGGAATAGTTTTACATTATCAATATGTGTGGAGAGATTTGGATTTGATAGATATAGTTTAGTTCTGGTTTAAAGAAGTATGTGTAGGGCGTATGAAATAGATCTACCTTGTTACAGAAACTACTTACTAGTTTTCTATGAGTTCTTCGAGTATAGTTGCCTTTTAGACCCATGACTGTTAACTCAGGGAGGAGGAAGTGTTGGTGGAATAGTTTTACAATGTTTCTTACTCTATACTGTTGTATGTAATTATAGGTTGCGGATAATTTACTTCATGATTCTTCCAGCAATTTGGAAACTTTGATATTCTGTTCGCAGACCCTTCGGAGCAAGGTAATTTGCACTTCAAAATTTCAGTTGATCTTTATTTATCTGTTACACTATCTTGGAGACTGCATTCTGTTGACATCTAGTCTTTTTTTACTGGTTTTACTCAAAGGTTCAACGAGATTTTGAAGAACTACCACCTGGGGCTTTTCAGAAGCTACGGGAATCATTGACGGTAAGTCTTTGTTCTATATTCATGATTTGTAGGGTTTCCAAATATTTATGTATGTATGTCTGTTGCTTTGAAAAATAACGTAATTGGAAAATATAGTCAAACTAGTGGTTTGGGTATGTAGGTTGCTATGATTTCGTTTTTTCTGGCCTCTAAAAGGGGGCAATATATATTCTTTGTATTTGACAAGTACTTCCTTGGTGTTCCCGGAAAAAAAATTGACTTTCACTATTTTCTCAAATGCAGACATTGTTAAAAAAGTTCCACAAAGGCCCTCCAAAAGTTAGGACCCAGGTAAACTTGAGTAATCGTTCTCCATTATCCATATGTAGAAATTTGCTGTTGTGCATAAAAAGTCATGTACTTTGTGCCGAGTTATCTTATTCAAGTATTTTGTATTGTAGATTAGTATTGCTGTTGCTGCGTTGGCAGTACATGTTCCTGCGGCAGATTGGGGTGATGGTGGTATAGTTAGCTGGCTTAGGGATGAGATGAATATGCATCCTGAATATGTGCCTGGCTTCTTGGAACTCTTGACAGTTTTGCCTGAGGTTGAGTATTTTTCATTCATCTGTTTAACTGTTCATCTCTCTTAGTGATTAAAGTGAATTCATGTAGATGATTATATGATGTTGATTTAACTATCCTTCTTGCTATGATCAGGAAACGTTTAACTACAAAATAGCTGCTCGTCCAGATCGACGACGTCAATTTGAGAAAGAGCTTACTTCTCAAATGGAAGCTGCACTTAGTATCTTAACGGCATGTTTGAATGTAACCGAACTTAAAGAACAGGTCAGAGCTTATCTGTCATATAGAGTTGTGATAGAGTAAATAACCAAATAAAAAGAAAAGGGATGGTTTTATTCAGAAATCCTAAAGAACAGAATTTCCCACAAGAAAGAATATCTAGCCCTAAGTTACAAGTTGCTTGCCCTAAATTATCTCCTTATGTGATTACTAGTGCTTCTCTTTCCAGTTTTCCTTAATCTCTACCAAGTTGTGGCATAGTTTGCTATTTACTTTTTATGATACCTCCGTACATTCTTTTTAATAACCATATTTTATGATTCTAATGCATTGTTGTCTTTTTCTTACTTTACCCTGAGTTTTGCTTGCGTTGCCCAGTAGAGTTTTTGTTTGCCTTGTAACGAACGTGGCAAGTTTCATGTAAAAGCCTGATTACATCTTACGTTTTCACTCACCTGCCAAGTTTTTATATCTCTTCTTGCATTATTGTTAGCTTCTGGGAATCTTATGTGTTCCTGGGTTCAGAATATAATTAGTTTATGTGTTTGTCTTATTGTTAATTGTCTTCTTTTTTAAATTGGACATATCAGGTTCTTGAGGCATTTGCTTCTTGGCTCCGTCTTAGGCATGGGTATGCTCGTCCCTTTTCTATCTCTAGTTTTAGAACAAAAGCTCATCTAGATTATGTGTTCATTGTGAGTTCATCAAGTTGAAAATCAAACACTATGTATTGTGACGGTGACATCTGGTATAGCCTGTTTTACTTTATGAGTCACAGTTTTTGTCCTAGATAGAATCTCTTAGACACGGAGCTAAGTTTATTTGGGTTGTCGCTGTTAGTAGCTACTTGATAACCTTCACTATTTTCTCCTATTCAACTTAGCAACTATGATACTGACAGAATTGTATTCTGTTGGACTTTGGGATGGTCTTATTCAGGATTCCTGGAGCGGTCCTTGCGTGTCATCCGTTAGTGCATGCAGCTCTCTCAAGTTTGAACTGTGATCCACTTTCAGAAGCATCTGTGAACGGTATACTCGTTTGGAAAATTTAATATGTACATAGGCCTTTAAAGTCTTAGGGGATACTTCATATTGCTATGTCTTTACTTTACAGAGACTATTTATGGATGAGTTATATTGTGAAACTATTTCTGGTATTGGAACTCAATGGAAGCTGCGAATTTACTAGTGTGCCTGTTATCTCATAGTTGGAATATGTTTAGTTCGAGCTATGCAAATAGAGCTTCTAGAAATTTATTGTTAAGCTTTTCTTATTGAATGTGGAAATAAGTGTTGGGATGTATACTTCATTGCCTCAAAATGTTTTTTCACCATCATTATAAGGAGCAATGCTTTTTTCTTAGTCAGATAAAAATGGTTTCTATTAGTTTACAGTTTACAAGTCAATGGTTCCTTCTCAAATCTAAAATTCATTATTAGAGTATTAATATATCAGCTTCATTTTCAACTTTGCAGTCATCTCTGAATTGATACATCACACAGCATCACCAAGTTCTGGTGGTATTTCTGCACAAACACCCTTGATTCAAGTGATTGTACCTCAGATTTTAAGTCTTAAGGCCCATCTAAGAGATTCTTCAAAGGTATTGTTTACCTTTTGTATTGTTATAATTTTTGGATGTGCTTGTGTTTTTTTTGCCTCTGACAACTATTTCACTCTCAGGATGAAGAAGATGTCAAAGCCATTGGTCGATTATTCGCTGACGTAGGCGATTCATATGTAGAGCTGATTGCTACTGGTATACGGCCTCATTTATGTTACTCTCCCTGTTGTTTTAAGTGTTCCATTTCTAATATGTTCGAAAGTACTATTCCTGATCTCTAGGTTCAGATGAATCCATGGTTATTGTGCAAGCATTGCTGGAAGTTACTTCTCACTCAGAATTTGATATAACCTCGATGACCTTCAACTTTTGGCACAGTCTTCAACTTACATTGACAAAGAGGTAAGTTCAGCCTTGTCTATGTTTGCTGGGTGCTTCTACTGTCATATTCTGAGAGAGTGACTTTTAATCAATCAGGGATTCTTATATATCCTTGGGTAATGAAGCATCCATTGAAACTGAGAGAAACCGAAGACTGCATATCTTCCGGCCAGCCTATGAGAGCCTTGTATCTTTGGTGAGTATAGACAACTTTATTTATCATCCATGGTTGACTTATGTTTTTACTAATATTATTCTTTAAAAAATGCTTGATTGCTAAAGAAAATTTAAACGATAATCTTTTGTTCATTAGATGGGTAATTGTATGTTCTGCAGTGTATTTCACCTATAAACTTTATCCATTCACAGGTTGGCTTCAGAGTTCAGTATCCTGAAGATTATCAAGGCCTATCATATGAAGATCTTAAGGAATTTAAGCAGACTAGATATGGTAAACCTAACCGCATCTGGCTTGTTCTCAACATTACATTAGATAAAAACCTCTTGAGATAATGGTGCTCTAAAGAAGTGTATCCCTCAGAGCTTTCCAAATATATCAGCCTTTTACATCCTTTCTTAAAGTGGATAGAGTTTTGTTCTTCTGAGGTTATTGGTTGTTTTAGTCACTCAGGTTTGGTAGAGTCGTGTATCTCGTAGTGTCTCTTTCGATAGACTTCCTCCTCTTATATTTGTTGATATGTAATTCTAGTTGTGCTGTCAGTCATCTCTGATGGGACCAATTTCCTCATTTTCTTGTTTACTTCGCTGAACCGTTGCTTTGTCAATCCAACATTACTGATGAATTTTGTGATATTTCCAGCTGTTGCAGACGTATTAATAGATGCAGCGTTAATCCTAGGAGGGGATACAACTCTTAGGATTCTATATATGAAGCTCCTAGAGGTTTGTACTTTGGATGACCAGGCTTGCTGTTTGTTTTATTATTAAATAAAAAAAAAAGCATTAGGAGATATCGAATCAGCACTACAATCCAGAAAATTTCAAATATGATCAATGTATAACAAAATATGTTTTATCAGCACCAAACAAATACATTTATTTACATCATCTGGCTTCAAATTTTTTGACATTTGTGAAATTTGTACGTAGGCCAATGCTCAGACAGGAAATGATTTTCGGGAATGGCGTCCAGCAGAAGCTATTTTGTTCTGTATTTGGGCAATATCAAATTATGTTTCGGTTGTTGAAGCTGAAGTGATGCCTCAGGTCTGTATAATACATAATTTATCCTTCCTACTTATGCTAATTTCTTTTTGCATTGTGCTTGCTTATGAAATGTGGGTTTGCCATATTGTTTTCATATCTTGAAAGGCCTGTAGGTCCGTGTCTCATAAATTCCGTGTGTCTAATGTTATGAATGGCCTTATTTGGATTCCGCTAACTTGTTAGTTGTATCATGCATGGATATTTCACTCTCTTACATTCTGGTTTTAGGTGATGGCGTTGCTTCAAAATCTTCCTCAGCAAGCGCAACTACTTCAGACAGGTGAATAGGTTTTCTTTTTCTAAGATATTATATGTAGAAAGTGAATAGCTGCTTGTTGGAAACCACTAGAGTATGCTCTGAAGAAACTTTCCAAGTTATGCTTAATTCTCTCATAAATGAATAGCATGTGTCTGAAGCCTTTTCTTTAATGACTAAACATAAGCTTTTTCTGTTTGAATTCAGCATGCTTACTTGTTGGAGCATATTCAAAATGGCTTAATGCTGCACCAGCTAGTGTTTCAATATTGCCATCGATCATTAGAATTCTAATGAGCGGAATGGGCACATCGGAAGATTGTGCAGCTGCTGCAGCTTTGGCTTTTAGACATATTTGTGACGGTATTTTCTTTTCTGATGTGCACAAATTATATTTAGTGA
Organism: Leavenworthia alabamica; assembly: GCA_000411055.1. Lineage (NCBI taxonomy): Eukaryota > Viridiplantae > Streptophyta > Magnoliopsida > Brassicales > Brassicaceae > Leavenworthia > Leavenworthia alabamica. The sequence continues at coordinate 88,212 of KE159392.1, forward strand.
TTTCTCTTATTGGTTCAGAGTGTTACTATTTTGTTTTTGTAAATTTCTGATGCCTGTTTAAACAATGTTTGATTGTAGATTGCCGAAAAAATCTTTGTGGGTATTTTGAAGATTTGTTTACTATCTATTGTATGGCAATTAATGGTGGTGGTGGTTATAAAGTCTCTGCTGAGGATTCACTGAATCTTGTTGAAGCCTTAGGGTATGGAGTCAACTGAATGATAGAATAGATCGTATTTGTATGTTATTGACATCTCTAAAATTTGATTATGCAGTATGGTTGTTACCGAGCTTCCTTTAGATCAGGCCAATGGTGCTCTTGCAAAATTATGCTTTTCAGCTGCCTCTCCTCTAGAGGTTTGCCATTTTGACCATTTGCATGGTTGTTTAATATATCATCAGACTTATAATGATGTTAACTGTAAATCAGGAAGCAGTAAAAGAAGATCTGGACAAGAAACATGCACGTGAATTAACTGTTCATATTGACCGGTTTGCCTTCCTCTTCAGGTTTGTGTAATGATATCTCAATAGTATGATATATCTCCATGCGTATTATTTAGTCTTACTAACAGATGGCACCACCACCTTAGGTATGTGAACCACCCTGAAGCTGTGGCTGCTGAGATTAATAAGCACTGGGCTATATTCAGAGTTATTTTTGATGTGTAAGTGAATCTAGACACATGATGATTAAGATATGTTCTTCAAATTGCTTTTTATATAGCCTCTTACTTTGATATGTTGTTTACTACAGTCGTCCTTGGGACATGAGGACTATGGAATCTCTATGCAGAGCATGCAAATATGCTGTGAGTTCACTTCCTTTTTCTTGACGTATCTGTTTTTGAAGTCTCTAGACATTCCCTTTTGTATGAACATAAGAAAAGATCTAAATTAATTTTCGAATGATAACATTGATAGAAGATACTTCACTAAGAGAAGGTAATATTTGGAGTTATGTTTGTAGGTGCGTACTTCTGGAAGATACATAATTAATACAATTGGAGAAATGCTGTCAAAAATTCAATTCCATTATCAGCAGCATCATCAGCCATGCTTTCTATATTTATCTAGTGAAGTTATAAAGGTAATTTTGTTTTCTTTTCATTCAATTGAATGCTTATAGAAAACCATTGGAGGATCTAATCTCTTTGGCATTTGCAGATTTTTGGTTCTGACCCATCTTGTGCTGACTACTTGAAGAACCTGATTGAGACCCTCTTTTCACATACAACATGTCTTCTGACAAGTATCAAGGTTTGATCATTTCACTTAGTAGTCTATTATCTTCAAGATCTTAGTTGTGATATCATCCATGATGTATGAGTCTCTTGCTATTCTTACAGGAAGTCACTGCGAGACCAGATATAGCCGATGATTGCTTTTTGTTGGCGTCTAGATGTCTTCGCTACTGTCCTCATTTATTCATCCCTTCTCCTATATTCCCACCTCTTGTAGATTGTGCAATGATTGGAATCACAGTGCAGCACAGGTTTATTTTCTCTAAATTTGTTCATCATTAGCTGGTCTTTCTTGAGGGTTTTGAAATTGATATTAACTATATCTTTTAAACTCTTTTTCCAGAGAAGCCTGCCATTCAATATTGACCTTTTTATCGGACATTTTTGACCTCGAGAAATCTGTGAATGAAGAACAGTTCGTAGTAATCAGGGACAATATCATTATTCCTCGGGGAGCTACAATCACCAGAATATTGATATCCTCATTAGCTGGGGCACTTCCCAGTTCTCGGCTAGATACGGTAAATTTATGAATCTATCTTTTTACTGCATTATGAGTGATGTTTTTGGAGTTTTAACCGTTTTGTTTTGGATTATGGTTAGGTAACATACTCGCTGCTAGCACTGACCAGAACATACAGGTTACAAGCAGTGGGTTGGGCTAAGGAAAGTGTTAGCCTAATACCTCGGACAGCAGTGACAGAGACTGAATCTACCAAGTTCTTACAAGCGTTATCAGATATTGCTTATGGAGCAGATGTGAATTCTCTGATAGGACACGTTGAGGAACTCTCAGATGTTTGTCGCCGTAACCGTACTGTTCAAGATCTTGTTCAGGCAGCTTTAAAGCCTCTTGAGTTGAATCTGGCTACTGCTCCTGTATCATAGAGATGATGAACAAAGAAAGAAAGAAACGAAAAAAAATCATCAAATGTCAATTTTTCCATAGACCACTTTTTGATGGTTTAAGAAGGGTGAGAGAGATTTGATGGTTTTGTGCATTTTTTTACGGTTATGTTTTTAGCTGTTCATAAAGATTTTTTTTTCTTTATTCACACTTCTGTGTTGTGAGCCGTTGTTCCATTGTTTGGCCGGTTTATTTCCAATGCGTAAAACCAATCTTCTATTTCAATTTAAACCGGGTGAGATACCCTTGATGGATTGCTTTGATTTTGAAATGGGATCATATACAAGTTTCTGTGCTTAAACTTTTCACTTGAGATCTGATTTGTTGAGTTCACTCTAAAATACCTCTTTCTAATTCAGATTCTACGTGTTTAATTTCCTAACAAAAAACCAAATACAGCTATCTCAAGAACAAAGTAAATTATTTGATTTAGCTTTAGGTTATATAAGTACGTATAGCTAAACCCTTTGGAATATTCCTGACAGGAACTAATATTTTTATTATTATTATTTTTGGACATTTACTCGTTTAGATGCCCATACTCAATTATGTATCATATAATAAATAATAATCAGTGATATGTAAAGTTATATGGTTCAACTTTTGAGACCTACTAAACTATATTTAATAGCTCATGAAGTCACATTGTGACACAATAATCAGTAAATACAACAGTGTAAGCAAATATTTAATTCATCGAAAAGATATAAATATACTTTCTAGTTAAAGTAAAGAAAGAAAACACAGTTGTGCCAACTACTTCAATTATTCAATCCGTGAAGCTACCTATCTATCAACTTTTTAATGAATTATTTATCTTTTTAATATTTTGCTCTTATATTTGAACTCACCAACAAAAAACAAAGAAATTACAAATACTTCAACTAGTACATATTTTACCAATACATCATTTGTGATCATATTACATGAAAACTGAAATTTATTTACCTCACAACTCATAACACAAACTCACCAGAAAAAGAAAAAGAAAAGAAGAAGCAACATATTCGAAAATACAGGAAAGAACTCGTTGGAGACATTGAAGATAATCTTTGATCTCAATCTATTTTTTCCTAAGGATTTTAGTAGAACATACTTTTAAGGAAAAATAAAATACTAAAAATAGTGGAGAACTTAGTAATATATATATATGAGTCACACCACCTTCACACAGTGGTTTTAAGTCTTTGAAAACTTCTTAAGGTAGTTTTTTTTTCTCTTGGTCCCTCAATTGTGACGCACACCTGCAAAAACATATCAAAGAACTATATCTTCTTAATTCTGTTATTCATTAAACACAAGAAGATCGATTTTAATTTACATAACACAAATTATATACCGGCAGATCCATTATCTTGTCGAATTTCAGCTAATGGATTGACTATAAACCCAGCAGCACCATTAAACCGCTGTCTCGAGTCATGTATCTCGATGTTTTCTACATTTCTGTTCATATAAGTGGACATCCTCGTTGCTGAATCATGTTTCTTCCAGAATCTGGATTTGATAAAACTTCTATGAGGAAGTAGACAACAGTTGTTTCTTCCTGAACTATTACTCATTCTCCCATTTGAAACCGCTAAGTCATAAGATATCTCATCAAGTGCAACTTCTAAGCCGTGAACTCGTGTTTCCAAACCACGCATTCCGTGTTCTGAGCTTCCAATAAATCTCTAATGAAAACAAAATAACATATAGAATGAGGTATCAAGAATTCATAGTGATAATGTTTTAAAGGAAACAAACCTGAAGGAGATCCATTAGATTGGATTGTTGTTGTTCAATCTGAACAAGCTGATTACGAATCAGAGATATATCTTCAAACCCTTTACAGTTATTACTATTCTGATTTTCAAACAAAACATGATGTTCTGCTGCCATTGTAGCATTTGATAATGGGAATTGACTAGTAAGAGAACTTGAAACATCTCCTAACTTGTTCTGCATCTTCTCATGACTAGAATGACTCGTTTCCTTCGCATTCTCATTATGATCACCATGATGATGTTGGTCTTCAAGAGGCGCACCAATCGAAATACTAACTCCTCTTCCAGCTTTCAAGTCCAATCTTCTCCTTACACTTGGTTTTGCTGTTTTCTTCTGATCAATGCTTTTTCTGTTCCTAGCCATCGTGGCGATTGAGCTTCCCGGTGGAGTGGATCTATTAACCAGATGAGTTCTTGATTTACCAGGTGTTGAACCAACTCTAGAGCCTGTAGGGTATCTTCCATCACTTGCATCACCTAGAATCAATACATACAAAAAGGATCTAAGCCAAGATAGTACTTGTTAAGCTAAAGATCTAATGGTGAAGATAGATAAAGATACCTTTAGAAGAAGCATTAGATCTTGGTGGAGAAACCTCTTGTGATAAATCTGGAACTTGTTTCCATGCCTCCATCATCTGATTCATCACCTCTCTCACAGCTTTCACTTTATCATACTTCCTAGTTTTGAAGATGTTCAAACACTTAGCTTTGAACTCACCTAACTCATTTCTCTCCATTGTAGCTAACCTTCCCAAAGCTTCAGCTGAAGCTTTCCTCGCCGCCCAATCTTCACTAACCAAGATACTCAATAAGCAATCAACTAGTCCTTTCAATCCACCGGAGCTTAAAGTAGCACAACCACCAGCACTAATCACACTTCCAATCACAACAACTCCACCTGATTTCGCCTTAAACGCATTACACTTCACTAGCTTCTCTAGTCTAGGTAAAAGTGTTTGCCCTAACCGAACCGGATCCGGATCCGGAGACGCATCAATCGCTGCCGCGAGACAAAGCGCTGCTCCGATCTGTGCATTAACCTCTTGCTCTGTGAATAGCGTATCTGCTAATGGCTTCATAAATACTGAATAAAACGGAGGCTTCGTAATGCGTGAA
>KE159392.1:94081-130840 GCA_000411055.1 Leavenworthia alabamica
GGAGGAGGAAGGATCAATCTGTCTAGCCATTAAATCAAGCTCTCGAGCTGCCATTGTGAACGTATCTCTATCTCCGAGCTTAGTTAACAACACAGATACATTTTGCTTTGTATTCTTCGTCGTCATTTCTAAATGTCTTAAGAACTTTTTCCCGGTGACGGTTTAAGGATCAGTGATGCGGCGGAGACGGTGGTGGATCTGGCGGAATAAAAGGTGGCAGTGGCATAAGTGTAAAATTAAAAGAGCTTGACGGTGGTCGGTTAATTATAGACGGTTTGACTCGGTGGTGACGAGTAAGTTAGAGCTTTTATCGTCTGTGGTGTGTTAATGTGATCTCAATAACCAACTGTCTTTAAAGAGGTGGGAAATTACGAATAGAGATGATGAATCGCTGACCTGAAACGATGCCGTTTCTTAAGGTGTCGCTAAAATAAACACGCCAGGGAACATGTCATGATGTATTATTTTCTAAAAAAAAATAATAATTTGTAACACAAAAATACATTTTACTTTATGTTTTGAAAATATTAAACATTAAATAGATGAATGATGGATTTAGTAGAATTGTTATACTTTTTTATTTGTTTATTAAAAATAGTAATCGTGTGGGTTAGGCATAATAAATATGAGAGTTTCTTTTACGAAAATTGCACAACTACCAATATCATAAATTTGATAGAATTCAGACAAGATATCAAACTATGAGTACAAATGTAGATAATATAGAAAATATGAATTGTAGCTTTCAAACAATTAATATGTGAAAATAAAGCAAAAGTAACTTGATTTGTTGAGCTTCTTTGTTATACGTTTCTCAAGATGGTTCAACTAATATTTTAACATTTTATATTAAATATTTGGTGAACCAATATTATCAAATGAGAGCATGAAAGCTCTTTCTTCTTGTTTTTATTAGTAGTGTAGCTATTAATTTAATTTGTGAAGAACTCGTTGTGAAACTTGTTCATGTTTAGTCATTATTAGTGTTGTAGACTTGTAGCTATTAAATGATGATTTCGACGATGGGGACATATAGTCTAATAATTTGTATTATTATGACTAAAATTCAAATGCATGTGTATTATATAAATTTATAAACAATTAAAAAAACTTGGATTTCAATTTGAGATTCGGTATATGCAGTTTTAAACCGAAAGAGTCGGGAACCGGAGACTTCTTGTTCTGAACCGGGTCACGAGAAAAGCAAATCAAGTTAAGCTTCACCGAACCGGTCTATGCACGAATTGGAAACTCACTCAGCAACTCAATAGTCAATACATATGAAAATTTAAATAAATGAATCCGAAGAAAAATGAAAAGAATTTTATATTTTATTTTCAAAAGAAAAGGCAGAGATTCCACAACGGGAAAAGAAACAGAAAAAACTGTGTTTGGTTTCACTCGACAATGACTTTTTTTGTTGTCTACTTTATTAGATGCCTTGAGCATTGAATAAACAAACATTATTGTGAGATTATTAGAAAGAGATCGTCGTAGTCATGTATAAAGGAAAAAAGAAAAGAGACAAAGAAGAGTCATGAGCTTTTTTACTGCACAGCCATAGCTTTGATATAGATTTCCAGAGTAGGTGCTATATACTTTTGAACTATTCAATTTTGACCCCAAAACTATTTTATAAGCATTCATCATCCAAATATCCAAAATAGAAGCTGTCCTAACATCTTCAAGACAAAGATGAAAATAACAAATGTATATGAAGAAATAAAACTCCTTTTGAACGCCTCCGAGATAGACAAGATCTGTCCAGGGCGAGTCTTGTCTTGTTTTGTCTATTAACTAACTCAGTTCATATTTTTCCTAACTGTAACATTCTTGAAAACAGTTAACCATTTTGAGACACTGAACAGCTTTGTCCATCTTCTACTATGAGCTTTACCTATCAAAACATTCGTCTCCGACATGAAACCCTCTAACGCATTCTGTAAATCAGATTGTGTTTCGTCTAAGCCTAGAATCTGAGAGCTATTCCAGAGATTGAAATCTTCATATAAACATTGAGGAGTAACTTCCATGTCAACATCATCACTGTACTGACCACTACCTTCTACTGTGTTGTAGTATCCATCCAAACTCATACCGGAATAATCAAGACCGACACTGCTTTGAGAAGCTGGAAGATTGAGAAAGTTCCTCATCATGGATATCACATCATCATACGATATTACTTCATTAGGGTGACTTAATGCAACACTTGCCATTTTCTCAGCTTGAGTCTGATGAATCAGAAACAATATAAAAATGTATATGTATGTAGAAAAGAAACCAAATAAAATATGTAGATAGAGAGAGGATTAGTACCTTTTCAATCTCAGATAACTTCTCAACAGGAATATACTCATGATCCACGACAAGACCAAGCACTTGAGCTACAACATTAAAGACAACAGCAGTTTTCTTCTCGAATCCAAGAGGTTGGTACACATGAACACTATTATCCAAAACACAAGATCGAGAATGGTCCAAAGTTATTTCCCACATCTTTGAAGACATACCAGTACCAAGAATCTTCAAGAACATCAAAAGAATCATCATTAGGCATATACACAACCTTAAAACCATGTTCTTTATCACATACAAGCCATAGGTACATAACACACAAATCGTTTATAAGACAGAAGATGAATCTTACTTGCCGGAGTTTTGAAGAGTTTAAATGGAAGGATATTAAGAAGTCTTTAACTGTGTTTATATTAGAGCAATTCAATCGTTTGTGAAATGCTCCATCTTTTCCTATCTTTTCCAATCTCCATACTTCATCGGATAGAGCGGGAGGATGATGCTTTTTGTACACTACAAGTCAAAACTTGGTTCAATGTTACACAATGTGAAGAGTATAAACTAATAAGCAATAACTTACACTCTCCTCGGTGATCTCTTACAACAAAAGACTCTGTGAAAGCCTCTCTAACTTTGACATAATCTAACTGTTCCACTGTTCGTACCCCGAGTCTGAACTTCCTACTTCTAGTCCAGCTAGAGTTATCTGTAAATGAAACTTCATCCATAATACCAATGCCATTATTAAGAATAGCGATTACATTCCCACTGAGTAGAGATTTTTTTCCTGCCCTTTCTCTTACAATGTTATTCTTGATATCTTCATCTGTCCAATCACTATTACTATCAAAATCACCCTCAACGACAAACACTTCGAGCTTTGCAGATGATGCTGGACTAGAAGAGACGATTTGGCCAGTTGAAGAGTCGATTAGTCCAACTCTTATAGCTTGGCCTTCATCTCCTTCTATCCGAGCTGAAGTAAAGACAGGAAGTGATAAGTTGTTTAAGAACTTTAACTGTAGGTTCTTTGATTCCAAAGGATGAATATCTTTCTCACAAATCCTGAACAAAACATGAACATGGTAAGAAGATATTTATAAACAGAAGAGGTTGTAAAATCTAAGATTTATATCTTTGAAAAGCTGTTTTACCATTTGATGCTTGTTAGATGCTTTCCAAGAGCCAATTCAACTTCTTCTTTGACCTGTTCCAATATAGATATATTCATAAACACACAGTCCTAAGGAGAAAAGGTTATACTATATTGTTTTTAAACATGATACATACCACTTTACGAATCAAGGGCTCGAGAACAGGTTCGAGAAAATGTTTAACAGTTTGCAATCTCATTACCTCCTGAACCACACTAAATTTGAATCCAAAGTTATATATATGAATTCTCATTAAAACAAAGCTAGTAGTCTCAGTACTATACTGTTTCAATCCAATTTTATCTTCCCAAAAGTATCACTCTTTGTTTATAGAAAAAACCAAGCCAAGACCACAATGATGCTATAAAATCATGACAAGAACACAAGCTTAAGAAGTTGGACTCATAACCTAATCATAGATGCTCTCAGTTTTGTCATGAAGAAAAAAAATCATCACTTTGATTACTTGTTGCCATTACCAAGCTCACAATTTTGAGATCATAATTCATCCTAATACGCTTTTTATCATACCATCAGATCGAATAAAAGTAAGCAAATGGTTACTACTGATTCGACCTAAAACATTATAATAAATTAATAATCCCTAGAACCCAGATACAAAAATTATACCTTCTGAATCTTCTACGCTTATCTTCTGATGAACCGCCTTCCACTCGAGCTTTCCCTTCTTCAAACTCTCTCTTCTGCGACATCTTTCAAAAACTGAACTCAACAAGACGCGTTCAACCATTTACCAAAAAAAATTCTCCTTTTTTTGTTTTGTTTATGTTTATCAAAACCGAAATTTCCGGGAAAAATATCTTAATATTAATTATTAATATATATATATATATATATACATATAGACACAAAAAGAGTAACGGATTAATTGAAAGTAAAGCTGAGATTGGAAGAAGAGGAACTGTATCTTGGAATTATCTCTATCGTACGAGTTTAACAAAAAGAACGATTGGACTGTTCGATTCTTTGGGTGTAAAGATCAGATAGAGACAGAACACGAAGAATGGTGTGTCGTGAAGCTGCCCCTATCTCACTTGTTTGGGTGTTTGTGTTCTGGGACCCACTCAAACCGCGTCAGTGACGAGGTTTATATCATTATTAAAAGTTTAATCCGACACTAACTGGTCAAATTTCAACGGTTTTGAACTTAGCTCATGGTATTTATCTGAATTATAATTTTTTTTGGGTTAAATAATATTTTATTCTTTTAATGAATTAATGTAAATTAACTGGTTTTCAATTTATAGTATTCTATACTATCATTTTATACAAACACAATTTATAATCTAATGATTGTATGATAAATATTTTGAATAACAACTAAGAAGCCAATATCTAAAACAAGGGTTTCTAATTTTCTATCTATTATTCATTCGAAATTTTATGTTTAAAAAAGAATTATTAGGACTGGTGGACCAAATTATCAAGCATGCCAAAAACTGCCATCATCCATAATTTCATCCTTGTTCTTATTGTCACATGTATATCAACCAATTATGTCTCTAAATAACCCCTATGGATAATAATAGCTTATACCCCAGCCATAAAGTCTTGTTCCTATGTTTTTTTTTTGTACTTTTTCCGTGTGGGACAAACAAAAAGATATTTACATGTTTGACCGATCTAATTATTTTATGCCAACTAGTATATGTGAAATGTTTTTTTTTTATTAATCGAATCCAATAACCATATCAACATTACTATTTATGTTCGTAGAAGTTATCAAGAAAAGTTAATTAAATCGATCAATTTATGAAGAAATTATAGCCCACATTGCCAGTTTTGGGCTGGGCAGGATATATTAAGAAGTGGTCAGTTTGTGTGAGACCAAGGATCAATTCAAACCTGACCTAATTAAAACATATAAAACTAAACTAATCAATTTGTCTGAATACTTTTTCTGCCTTTTGCATCAATTTAATTTGGCAACAAATCAGAATTTGTTAATTAAATTTGTAAATTGATATGATTGGATATCATGTGATAACAGAATGTTTTGTAGAATAATTCAGAGTTTTTTGTCATCTGACAACTTCCCACGAACTGTCTGAGTTTGTCCAAAAGCTCTACAATATTTCTTTATTCTATGAACCACACATAAGCTTCTTGTTCTTGCTTATGTTTACTGTCTCATACTCTCATCACTCTAATTTCCATTTTAGTTTTCGATTTAATTCAATTCGGATAATAAACCACATAAATGTGAAAAACAAAAAAATGACATTAGACATGTTTGTAGTCACTTATGTGAAAAAATCATATATTATACTCCACTCAAGATTAATAAGATAACATTTTACTAAAAAGGTAAAGAGAAAAAAAAAAAAAACTTCAAAAGCAAAATCACATATTTTTGTCATTTAATTGCAAATATTATACAATTCACAAAATTAATAATTTACACCCATTTATAGCAAATCACAAAATAAAAAAGGCAAAATAAGATAATATTTTTAACCAAAAAGGTAAAAAGAGCAAAGAGATACTCCAAAAAATATTAAATTAAAAAAAAACTAGAATTGTGAAGTATAAGCAAAACCCCCAGTTTGCCCTCCCTGAAATTGAGTCCGACTTAGCCCACTCGCTCCAAGCATACGGTTCCACTCACGCGCTTCCGCATTTTCCCCAAATTCATTATCTCCTTCGCCACCTCCTCCTCTCATCGCCTGAAGAATCTTTGTCGCCTTTTCTTTCACTCGTCCGTTTCCATTCTCTTCCAATTTCTTCAACACTTCCTCAGCTCCGGCTTCACTAGCCAATCCCCTAAACCTCAGATTGCCTTGACAAAGTGTCAACAGAACCGCCACACAATTCTCACGGGCCGCCTCGGAATCGTCCCCGTCTTCTCTAAGCTTCCCTACCAGAATCGCTACCGCGTTTCCATCTAGCATCGAGCCTTTTCCGTCTGGACAAGCGGCTAGGTTGCAGAGTACTAGCAAGATCCGGCTGGTCGATTCGCCAGATCTAACCATCGAAAGCAGAGTCGGTACCGCACCAGCTTTAACCAGCCTATTTCGGTTGCTTGGAATCAGAGACAGATGATAAAGCGCAAGCGCAGCGTCTTGACGAGCTCTTTCGCTCTCTGACGAACGAAGCGCGTGAAGAAGCGGCTCCACCGCACCGAGAACTCCAATTACCATTTTATTCTCATCTTCCAGCGCCAAGCTAAACAAAGCTCCGGCTACATGTTCCTGAGCCTCCGTTGTTCCCGATTTCAAAACGTCAATTAAAAGAGGCACAAATCCTGACCGTACGATCTTCACTTTGTTCTGTTTCTCCAGCGAGAGGTTGACTAACGACGCAGCGGCGTTAGTCTGCACGAGATTGTACCGTGAAACGAGTAGTGATCGGAGAAATGAGAGAATCCGATCTGTACAAAGCGAAACCCTAAGATCTTCACTGGATTTCGTCATCTTCCTAAGAAGAATCAGTCCTTGCTCGTGGTCGAAAATGTCGGCGCCTCTCAATTTGTTGTAGATCTCTTCTTCTTCCAGTGACATTGGAGGCGAGGAAGAGGAATGATCGGAGGAAGAGAAAGACATAGCGTTACGAAATGGACTATCAGTTCCAGCAAAAACTCCAGAAGAAGTAGTAGAAGAAGGAGAGAACATACTAACGGCTCGAACCGGTTGAAATGGACTCTGACCAATCGTTACCGAATCAAGAGATGTCGTCGGCGACATTGAGCTTTTTGCTCGAGCTCGAATCGCTTCCATAACAGTATCGTAATCAGAAGGTGAATTCTCTTCTACGGGAGAGAGAATCTCAGGATCCGAAGCCTTAGTATCCAGAACCGGACTCGGATTTGGACTCGGATCCGGAGTCGGATCCTTATCAATTCGGGCACGAACCACGCTTTCAATGTATGCGGAATCAGGAGGACGAGGACGGTCGACTTTTTTTCTATCGCACCAGCTGAAAATGGTGGATTTCATGGCGAGATTGGGTATGACCGTGGATAAATCGGGTCGGGTACCGTCTAGGAGATCCGGAACATATCCTAAGTTACGACAGACTTGAACGGCGAGACGCTCGAAGGTTTGACCGGAAGAAACGACAACAGGATCCGACATGAGGAATCCAGTGATGGGGCAAAGAAACTCCGGTGGAGTCTCGTCGTGTTTGTGTTGTGGTAAAGTTGTAATGGTGGCGGAAGAGGATCTTTGGTGGAAAGAGAACCATCTCTGCTTGTCATTTCCACCCATCGTCAAAAGAAATGGTTTCCTCAGAGAAATTGAAGAAGACGAAGAAGAACTATGAGCTCCACATATTCAGTCTTTGATCCAGTCCAAATGGTTTTTGATGATTAAACCGAACCAAATTAAGTTACATTAAACCGGAAAACGTTCAACTGAATTATTTTTAATACCTAAATAACACTAAGGAACAAAACGGAATTGGTAAGGTTTAATAGTAATGACTCTTGACTTTTTCTTGGTTTACTTTTGGTTATTAATATAATAAAGACTATGATCATTAATCAACACCTAATTTTAAATCCTAAAAAGGTATATTTGAATTTAATTCTACCAACCTGGAATATTTTTGATGCAAAAAAAAATAAGAACTAGTTCAAGTTTTGTTATCAGTTAGGTTTATTCGTAATTGGTTATTTCCTTTTGACGAAAGCAATGTAGACTGAGTAATGCTCATTTTGCCAGTGACATCTGGTGGAGTGTTGTTACATATATTATCAGAAAAAGAAAAAATAATACTTTGAAATATACAATTCTTGTTAATCTTCTTCTTTATTAAGGGGATGTAAAAAAATAATTAATTTGTTTCTAGTGAGACAAAGTCGGAATAGAACTATCAGATTAAAAAAAAAACAAGAACATGACATCCACTAAGATATGTGTTTTTTTGGTAATGCACAAAGCTGTATTTTCTTTAGTGACGCGATAACTTGTGTTCATATTTCTCCGTATTAGGATGATGAGTATCTGAGATCAATCACCTTGGATCAATAACTAAGCTGGGTCACAAAGTATTGGACTAAACCCAAATAAAGCCCAATTGAGAAACATTAATGGGTCATCATATTTACAAAAAAGCCCCCAATCTTAACCGTTAGAATAGACGGTTATAACTTATCAGTCAACGGCGCGTTATTTGAATTTGAAATTTCGAAAATAACACACAACGGAGCGTCTGGGGAAAGTGGGCCATTAGATTCGAAATCGAATCAAACCAAATCGGACGGTTCATAGTGACTCTCTACCATCTCTCCTCATAAAACTCAGAGACTTCAACTAATTTCCCGCTCTCAAAGCAAACTGCAACAGAAACTTAGGTTAGCGTTAAATTTTGAGAAATTATTTCAAAAAGTAGACCCTTTTACTTTAGATATGTTTTCTTTTAAACCCAAACTATTGTTTTTATAAGAAAAACCTTAAAATCTGGTTTCTAAATGAAAAAGCAGTGAATGTACGAGCACCTAGAAATATATAGCTTCGAATTTATTTGAATTAAAGTTAAATTATTAAGGATCAAACACAAATCTAGAATCATATATATCAGATAAATTTGGTCAAAAAACGGTTTAATTTAAAAAATGAGGGTAGAAGAGAAAATATCATATAGTATAGGGGCCTTAAACGAATGTGTTCTTTAGAAAATTCAGATTGCTTTTTGTTATAAGTCCGATTTCTCCGCTCTCAGTTTTTCAAATTGAAATCTTCAGTTATCTTTTTCCCACTTCCAAAAAAACAAAGGCAAACAAAAAACGTAAGAGTTTCTAAGTCCATCAATGGATAAATCGACGGAGAAAAGCGTGACCTCTGCTGCTTCTGGTAAAAATCTCCGTGTCTGATTCATCAATTCCTTCTCCGTGATTATCACTTAGTTCCCGTTTCAAGTTTTCGTAAAATTTTATTATCTGATTTTGCATACGTGGAATTTTTTTACTCAATAGGAAATTCAATCAACTCGAAGCTAAGGTATCCTCTAAGATCGGCTCTTAGATCAAAAGAAGGGAAGCCTCCTGTTCCAGATTTTTCAGCTTCTTCAGTTCCCAGGAGGTATAATTTTTAGCAATTGTTTTTGATCTTCGATGATAATTTCCTAGACGTAATAATGATTCTAGATCTGGAATTGAAGGAGACATTGATCATGTTAGGATTATATGCTGCATCAATGATTTAATCATATTCTACCAATTCATAGCTTGCAAAACAAATTGTTTAGTTTGAGTCTGAATTCACATTAACCTTGTTGTAGCAATTATGGTGTCTATAAACTTTGCAGTATAATTAGTCTTATGAATTATATTATTTATGTGTCGTTTTTAAACCTCAGGGGACGAGGAGTTTCATCAGCTGTTAGTCAGAGTACTACAGTTCTTGATTTGTCTGGGAAGAAGAGTGTTGATCGTACCAAGCTACCACCCAGAAGACTTTCAATTCCAAACAAGTCCACGAGCAATTCGTCTGTTAAATCAGTGAGCAGCAGCATCACTTCTCTTTCCGAAAGCAAGACAAAGAGATCAGGCCTTACTAGGAGCTTGAATGTAACACCAGTCTCCAGTAATCTGAGATCATCAGTTTCTCGAAAAAAAGTTGAAGATTTGTCTACCTCTGCTTATTGGTTGACTCATATTAAGTTATCTGAATCAGTAGCGAAACATTCAATCTCTCTTGGTTTCTTTAAACTTGCTCTTCATGCAGGGTGTGAGGTAATTTGCTAATTTCCAGTGAAAGCTTTGTTTAAAAATTAGAGGTCTTGGTTGTTTGATTAGCTTTCACTTGTTTTGTGGTTTTGGATTCTAGCCACTTGACCAAATGAAAGAAGAGCTGAAATCATATGCTCGTCGCAATAACATGGATGGGCTTGCGGATGCTATGAAGGAACTATCTGAACTGTACAATATCTCAGAAGAATCCAAGCAGATGCAGATCTCAGAGATAAGTTCTGTTGTAGCTGAAGAAACAACTCTGTCTCTGAACAATGATAATGATATTCAGAGTTCATTCTCCACTCCTGGAAATTCAAACATCACATCAGAGATCACGAAAGATGACACTTTACAAGATTCAGCTGTCACAGAAACAGCCAAGGATGAAGAGGAGGCTTCTGAAGCTATCCCACAAGGAAGTACTAGAAGGTCCTTGGACGTAGTCGATGTGAATCAAAAGGAAGTTTCAGAGGTTGTTCAAGAATCAGAAGATGGAGTTTCAGTCGTGAATGTCGTTCAACCTTCAGACAAGAAACGTGTGAGAAAGGAGACTGTCTCTAAGAACATCCCACCTGTAAGGACAAAGAAATCACTAACAGCCAATTCTGCAAGTTCAAGAACAGTTCCTGAAAACAAAACTCAGAAGAAGGATGAAAGGATCACTAAACCCAAGACTAAGAAAATTCAAGAAGAAACAAAGAAGCCAACTAAGAAATCTACTGCTAAAGAAGGTAAAAATAATAATCATTCAGTGTTTTCGAAAAAGCTTGTGTAGCAATTGCAGCTCATATTGTTACATGTTATTTATTGTAGGTGAAGTGAAATCTCTGAAGAAAATGGAGAACAAAGAAAACTCTGTGAGTATATAAAACTTATTCAGCTCACAGGATACTCACAGGATCGAAACATTTCTTTAGGTAATAAGACTTACTAACACGAGCTTCCTTGTCACAGGTTGGTGTTGGTGCAGGTGCAGGTGTAGGAGAAGAAATCCAGGTTTAAATGTAGAACAGAGAAGCGTTTCTTCAACATATCTCTATCACTTTTTTTTATTCTTTTGGGTTTGAATGATTTGTTTAAGGTACATAGTTGAAAAGCTTCATCAAGTTTGGTTTGAAAGACAAAAACAATATTTTATTTGCTTGGTTTGTGTA
Organism: Leavenworthia alabamica; assembly: GCA_000411055.1. Lineage (NCBI taxonomy): Eukaryota > Viridiplantae > Streptophyta > Magnoliopsida > Brassicales > Brassicaceae > Leavenworthia > Leavenworthia alabamica. Next base: position 105,382 of record KE159392.1, read on the forward strand.
ATTGTGTTGTTTTATTTTCATTTGATATCTTCTTTCTAAAGTGTGTTGAAATTGGATAAATCTTGAACTCAAATGTCTTGAAAACAATCACCATTAAATCTCCAGATACTGAATCACATTAGTAAATGCAACAAACAGAATCATCTTATTATTATTATACATAGCTCTGCTCCACAATGTCTCTTACTTTCCTGTTATATTCTCGTTTATTCTCACTGAACAACCTCGCAGCCTCTGCATTCGCTGGTGAATCAGGGTTTGGATCACAAAGCAAAGACTGTAAAATAAAAATAAAAAACGTCTTGGTTATAGTTCATACATAACTCCACAATGCAACAAAAGATGCAAATGAAGAAATTCACAAGTCAAAACCTGAATCGATGTGAGTATTGCAGCAACATCATATATGGGACTCCATTGGTTTTGTAAGATATCCAAGCAAATGCTTCCATCAGCATAAACTGCAACAAAGATCAAACATCAAAAATATCAAAAGTCTAAATACATAGTATGGTTGAGCTTAGTCTCTTACTGTTGGGATGAAACATCCTTGAAACAAAACGAACAACTGGTGGTTTGTTTGGGTAATCCTCAGTGAACTGGAGAGTCAACTTAAAAGTACCTGATGAAGATGAACACAAGATCAGTTAGTCCAGCAGCATCTATTAGTTATATATAATCATGAAAATATATGTATCTAGGTCCGAATAAATCTATATAAGCATTGAAAGATATTTTACCTTCCTCCCATGGAGAGTCATCAGGTCTACAAAGAAAAAGACAATGGAGTTAATAAAGTAGTAGTCATGATTTGAAGCAAAATAAAAAATGTAATACCCAAAGATGAGAGCATTCCAGTGCATGATATTGTTATCTTGTGGAGCTCCACTTATACCAACGGGTGGATCTTTTTGAAGTCTTTTGAAATCCCACATTAATCTCTTTCTTGCTGGTGTTGTCATTCTTACAACCTTTAAACTGCATCAAAGCTTTCAAAGTTTATGAACTCTTCTCAATCAAAAAAATATGATAAGAATGACCTAAAATTTCTGATAAATCGACCTGACAAAGCTTAAAACAAACATTAAGCCCAAAATCAAAGAAAACAAAAAATCAATAAACTTATAAAACAATCAATCCCTGAGGTTTAAAATATACTTTTTAATAGTTTGATTCAGAAGCATAGTGTGGCTGGCTCTGCGAAAACTCAAACTTCAATACAGAATTAAGAAGAGATTATAAAAATTTACAATCGCAAGTATCAAACAAAACTACAATCAGATTTACTATCTTCTGATGATAAGAATAAAAAAAACCTCGATTAACCCAAAATTCAAAGCTGAAATTGAAGAATAATTGTGATTTTGCAATACCAGGAGTTAGGGTTTATCAATAGTTAACCTTCGCGTAAGAGATGATGAGATGAACTATGAGTGGAGAAGAGCTAAGAGAATCAAACAAAAGATTTTATTTTCTTAACCAATAAGAGAGGTTGAAATGAGCAAGACAAATGATTTTTCTTACAAAGGTAATGAAGAAGAAAAGAGGAAGACAAATATTACATATAAATAAACTATTTTCTTTCTTCCACATAAAAAAAAAAAAAGATATTTGTGTGTCTGTGTGTTTTTAATACTATATTTTTCTTTATTCAATTTGAGTGTGTTTCATGTGTTGCTTCCCTCGGAGTCTGACGCGTGTCCTCCATACCTCTAAATAGCTAAATGGGCTTTTTGATTAAACTGTATATGGGCTCGTTTGATCCAATATAATTACCCTTCATGGGCTTATATAAATAAAAATTAAATAAAAGAGAAATTTATATGTCGTTTAGCGTTAAGACAAAGGAATATGTCATTTCCAAAGCGGACGTGAGTCATCAAGCCATCCCCAATTTATTAATTAAGATTAATGGAAATTGTTTTCTTTATTTACATAGAAATCTACTTAGATTATAGAATAAACTCATTTAAAACGCTTTTAAATAATCATCATATATAGGAAAATATAAATAGTTTTTAAAATTGGATTTGAAATTTTATCATTGGAGACAAAACATACACAAACTTCAATTATAAATGTCCCTTGTAAAAAGCTCATTCTTTTCCTTTTTTCACTAATTTAAATATTAGTTTCTCTTTGTAATCTGATTAATCCCTAATACAAATGTCAATTTACAGTTAATTAGAGCAGATCTTGAAAAGATGATGAGCTTCTTAGTTCTGACTCATCAGAGGGTTAAAAAGGTAAATAATCATGAAAAAGGAAACTTATCTGTAAATATCTATAAATCATTTAATGTAATTCATTTCTCATCAATCAGCAGAAATTATATGTCGTTTTGTAATAAGCCCAAAACCAAATCGAATCACTGAATTCGCCATTTCTTATATACTAATCTCGAATCCTCCCTCTATTATAGTATCGTTTCTATAATCTTTCTCCGTCTCTTCTGGATCTTACGCGATGTATAGAGTTTTTGTGAGCCGAGCACTGAGAGCTAAGTCTCTCTGTGAATCATCAAAGACCTCGCTTGCTTCTTTGACTCTCTCCAGGTTTCAAACTTTACTTGTATCTTTCGTTGATCTCCTCATCTTCTTCTTTTTTTCTTTTTTTAATTATTGTTATTCGTCTTTTGGGATTCTATGTTTTTTTAAATGAATCTACAACAGTCTCAAATTTTTAATTGTATATATATATATATATACACATAAACAAAACTTTAGCAAGTGGGTGTTTTTAAAAATTTGAGATTTGGATTTGGTGTAATGACCTAATCGAGTAGCCGCATCTGTTAGTTGATTAGATGTTGAGATGGTACTTTTTTTGTTTGGTTAATTCTTTTTCTGATTACCATGTGATGTCTAAATGTGATCCATTTTAAAAGTTTTGTGTTATGGATTTTGCAGATTGAATCATTCCATACCATTTGCTACCGTAGATGCTGAAGAGCTCTCGGGTGCTCATCCTGCTCTAGTACAAAGCTTCGGTATGTGTTTACGTTTCATTGATTCTTTAAATTTGGTACTTTGATTGTGCGCTAATGTGTAAAAGTTTCTTGGTTGTTGTGAAGTCTATGAGCTTATGTTTTTCTTGTTATGTCTATAGTACAGGGGAAATGGATAGGGTCATCTAACCATAACACTCTTCTAGATCCTCTAAATGGAGAACCCTTTATTAAAGTTGCTGAAGTAGATGAATCTGGAACTCAGGTGCGAGCCTATCCAAACAGTAAACTCTTATTAGAGCTGTGGTATCTTTCTCAATTCTAACTTTTATCTTTCTTTTGTTCTATGTTGTAGCCATTTGTGGAGAGCTTATTACAGTGCCCAAAACATGGTCTCCATAACCCTTTCAAGTCTCCTGAGAGGTATGATTTTAATTTTATACAGTTCTTCTTCTTGTTTGTGTTATTGCTTATTTTTGTTTGATTTATCAAGTTACTAAAACCTATGGTTTTCTACAGATACCTTTTATATGGAGATATCTCGACCAAGGCAGCTCATATGCTCGCCTTACCTAAGGTAAATACATATTTGTTTGTTGAATATTGAGTCTTGAATTCAAAACTCAAGTTTCCTGAATAATGTGATTACTGAGCTACTGGTCGTTTTTTTGTTTTATGTGTATGTATATGCTATTAGGTAGCTGATTTCTTCACGAGGTTAATTCAAAGGGTTGCTCCAAAGAGTTACCAGCAAGCTGCTGGAGAAGTCTTTGTCACACGAAAGTTTTTAGAAAACTTTTGCGGTGATCAGGTACATGAATCTTTTCACTGTTTTTATCTTGGTTCCTTGTTATATCTTTAGAATGTATTGTTTAATGGTTCCACTTAACTTTCTTTTGTCAGGTGCGGTTCTTAGCACGATCTTTTGCAATACCTGGGAATCATCTTGGGCAGCAAAGTCATGGTTACCGATGGCCTTATGGTCCTGTAAGGCATTCTTACTATATTGTTTTAAATGGTGACAACACTATACTCTGCTTTGTTCTGAAATGATAGATTTGTGATGCAGGTAACGATTGTTACACCATTCAATTTTCCACTTGAGATTCCACTACTTCAGTTGATGGGAGCATTATACATGGGTAACAAACCTCTTCTTAAAGTGGACAGCAAGGTATTAATTCTTCTTCACATTAATAAATAATATTCTTTCTAATTGTATTGGTTCCATCTGTTTGAAATAATATTATTCATGTGTTTCTCTTTTTCGTTTTTGTTTTAAATGTTTATTTGGATAGGTGAGCATTGTAATGGAGCAAATGATGCGATTACTCCATCATTGTGGTTTACCTGTTGAAGATGTTGACTTTATAAACTCTGATGGGAAGACTATGAATAAGATATTGTTAGAGGTATTTGTTTCTCGAAATTCATGGCTATTGTCTCCACAAGTTCTTTAGTTAAGCTAATGCAGTGTATTGTCTACTTTGTAACATTTCTTCAGGCAAATCCACGAATGACCCTCTTCACAGGTAGTTCTAGAGTAGCTGAAAAGTTGGCACTTGATCTTAAGGGTCGGATCAGATTAGAAGATGCTGGATTTGATTGGAAGGTCTTAGGACCAGATGTTCAGGAGGTACTTCCTACTTATATTTCCACAAGTCTCTTTAGATGTGATTCTCGTCCTTGATCTGGTCTCTAATGTCAGGTTGATTACGTTGCATGGCAATGTGATCAAGATGCGTATGCTTGCAGTGGACAGAAGTGTTCTGCACAGTCTATGCTTTTTATGCATGAGGTTGGTTTGATACTTTTATCTTTTACCTTGAAACTGCCTTTGAACCCTTTTGATTACTTCCAGTTTCTTTTCTGTTTGTTGTTTTGAATGTGTTTCTTTCTTTTGAAACAACTCTGACCAGAATTGGTCTAAAACCCCTCTTGTTTCCAAACTAAAAGAACTAGCAGAAAGACGCAAACTAGAAGACTTAACCATTGGTCCTGTCCTCACAGTAAGTTTCATAGTTTCTCCATCTGTACTTGTTCATCATCTGATGAAATTGTATCATTAAAACCATTTCATTCATTATGATTTCAAGTTTACAACTGAGGCAATGTTGGAGCACATGGAGAATCTGCTTAAGATTTCAGGCTCAAAACTACTCTTCGGTGGGAAAGAATTGAAGAATCATTCAATTCCTTCTATCTATGGAGCTTTGGAGCCCACTGCAGTTTATATTCCCATTGAAGAAATCTTAAAGGACAGTAAAAACTACGAACTCGTCACCAAAGAAATCTTTGGACCCTTTCAGGTTAAAACAACAATATAGACTTCATTAGCTATATATATGAATGACCTAGTGTGTTTTTCTTACTTAAATACGATACACAGATTGTAACAGAATACAAAAAGGATCAACTTCCCTTAGTGTTGGATGCTTTGGAGAGGATGCATGCTCATCTAACTGCAGCTGTTGTTTCAAATGATCCCATCTTTATTCAGGCAAAAGCCTTTCACCATTACTCATCATTTTTATTTATTAATCTCTTCTTCTCTTTCCCTTAGATATTAACAAATCTATGCAGGAAGTAATAGGGAACTCAGTGAATGGAACTACATATGCTGGACTCAGAGGAAGAACAACTGGAGCACCTCAGAATCATTGGTAAGAGAAAATAAAAACAATTCCAAATATTTTGCATCTCTTTTGTGTTTTGTTCTTTGAGGAAAAGTTATATGTAAACATAGGTTTGGACCTGCGGGAGACCCGAGAGGAGCTGGGATAGGGACACCAGAGGCTATAAAGCTAGTCTGGTCATGTCACAGAGAGGTTATCTACGACTATGGTCCTGTTCCACAAGGCTGGGAAGTCCCACCATCTACTTAGAAGTGGTATGTCTACTAACAATAAATAAGCTCCTAGTTTGGATGTAGCATCGAATAAAAATGAGTTTTGTAGTTTATCTCAAAGGGAGTAGTTTCAGTGAGAGGGAATAAAAACTTGGTACCATGATGGCGTTGACTTAGTCAATGAATTATGAGATTGAGAATTTAAGAGAAAGAGCTATTTTGAAACTCAAGAGGAACTTTTATGGTCTATCAAAATCTCTGATAATAAACAATATTATTATTAATGAAGACACCTAATCATATCGATATATAAATAATCTATTGATAAACTTTTCTCATCACACACTATCTTAGAAAAGAGAGAAAAAAATGGACTACTCTGTTTACACATACATGACGTAGTCTTAAAGACCATCTGTAAAACAGTCCAGATCCTCTTTGCTTCACGAAGAGGAAAGAATCCATAAGTTAATTGTCCGAAGAAACAAGAATACCCAAAGTGATCTGCAATGGTGTTTTACTGTTGTACTTTATTTCCAAAAGCTTTGATGATATGAACTAGTAATTTATCTCCAGTTATCTTTCTGACTCGTTGTATTAGTTCGCTACGCGAGATTCTCCGGTTCTATTACATACAAAAGAAAACAAAAGTTAGAAAATAAAATCACCTCAACACAAAATATAATAAACAAAAAAACACTTACTTGTTGATCTTTGTAGTGTTTCTGAATGATAAGTATTTGAGAAGGTGGTAAAAACTTTGACAATGCTTTGATCAATACAGGAAATGACATCCATGGCGATTTCAATCTCTTTGTACTTCCTGCAAAAAAAGATAAAACAAATGTCAAAAATCCATTAAAAACAGAGAACAAGATTTATTTAAATAGATTTGCTTACGAGTTAAAAAGTTGTTAAATGGAGGTTTAACAAAGACAAGAAACTCAGGTAAGACATGTGTGTTCATATGTGTACTCCACACAATATACTTAGTCGGTGAAGCTAAATCATCAACACCTGAATCAAATTCTTGTGAACATGGATAAGATTGAGTTGAGCCTTGATGAACAATCTCTGATTTCCCAAGTAATACTCTACAAAGCAACAATAATCTCATCTCATCTTCTGATTCTGTAGCTGATTCCTTCAAACTACAATAAAACCAACACTAATCAATAAAAAATGAATCATTGAGATTAATCAAAACAAAGCTTTTAGAACTTACCAATCAAGAGGTAAATGATCAGGCGATAAATACAATCCATGACCATAAGATCCATCATTTCTCAATGGCTCACTAAATCCATAATCTAAAATCGATTTCAGCTCTTGTTTCTTAACCACACACCAACCATATTTAACCTTAGCACCTCCACCACCGCCATGTTTATTCTCCACCGCTTCTTGAAAAATCTGAAAGGTCTTGAACTTAGCACGTGATTCAATGGTTTGAAAACCATTTCTTAAAATGGAGAGAATTTGACATTGATCACCAAGACCAGATTTACAATTACGAAATATTAAATCATAAGCTTTATCTCCTTTAAACAATTCCATAAGCCCTAGTTCATCAGCAAAAGATGGTGAATACGAATCACAGCTTCCAGATTCAGATATCGTTGATCCTTCTTCCTCTGAATCATCAAAATTAGCTTCAACATGGGTTCTTAAATAATCCATTGAAAAGTAAATGAAATGTAAGAAAACTTTTGTAATTGAGATTGAGACAAGACAGATGAACTTAAGATACAAGTGCGTGCATATAAATATAAGTATGAAACTATGAATAGAAAAAAATATTACAAATATGGTAATAATAAGAACCGCCTTTTGTTTTATTTTATTTTTATAATAAAGTTTTAAAGTTCAGACTTGCTTCGTGTATTTGTTTTCTCCGTGTAGAAGACGTAAACAAACATTTCACACATAATTTAATATTTATTATTTATTATTTATTAATTTTATTGTAAGTTGCGACCGCTAGCTGTTTTTTTATCTATGTCGTTTCCGTGTTGGAGTTCGTTAAGCCGGTTTGGGATGAACCAAGTTGGAGTCTTAGGTAGAAGCTAAAATGACGAAATTACCCTTAGAATATTATTTATCCATTTGCTTTTGGACATTAAGAATTGTGTATTGAGTCTTCTTTTAGAGGCCACACGACCGACACACGTTTTATACGTATATTGTAAGCTTTTTTTATTTACTTGAATGAATGTTAGGTCAATGTTTTTTCAGTATTTAGAATCTAACAAGTCAATGACTAAATTAATCTATAACCAACAAAAAAATGTGAGATATAATGAGTAATTTATTGGGTTAAATTAGATTTAATTTATTTAACTCACCGAAATGTTGTTCCCTTTTGTTTATGAGACTCACATCATTGCAATCAATGTCATTGCAATTTGCAACATATTGTCCTAAAGAAAAAAATCTAAAACATTATATTATACGATGATACTGGAAAACCAATTGGATAATGTTTCAAATTTAGGAAGAGATTCGGTTCGGTTCATTTTCAAATCCAAAAACCGGTTAGGATATATATAAAATGCAAATAGCCACTCCAAAAGTGAGTGATCTATCTTCTAAGACAAGGCAATGAATCATCATTGTCCTCTACTTTTAAACTTCTCACAACTTTTAAGTTTGAGTCTCTGTTTCTTCCTCTTCTTCATCTTCTTCATCACCCTCAAGCCCTAGAGACTCTATTAAGCCCTCTTGAGCTTCTTCTAGTGCAGATTCGTTTGCATCGGTTGCATATAATATCTTCTTAATTGCCACCACAATCTACACATATTATAGTTAAATACATATTACTAGGTCCTCTTCTCTCGAACTAAAAGATTAGGCATTGCTAATGACACTTACCGGAAGATCATCAAGTTCAGGAGTCTGACATAATATCTCTATATCCCTGAGCTTAGAGAAGTAAAAATCTCTTTCTTTTTCCAAAACATCAACAGAGACCTTGAGATCTTCAAGCTGAGGTATTGTTAAAGAAACTTTCATTAACAAGAATGATTACAAGTGATGATTGATTAGATGATGTTAATTACCTCTTTTGACATAGCTTGCACTTCAGCTGATGAGTTGCTTCCACCTCCAATGGCATGTGATTTTGCTTGCTTGGGACCTTATAAGTTATAATTTTCGATAACAACGATAAGAGATTTACAAATTGGATAAAGAGAAGCTTAAGTTAAATAAACAGACCAGAATGATGCATATTGTTTGCTTGTAATGACTTTGAAACTTTGCTAGTTCCTTTTACACTTTTCTCTTTGCCTCCTCTTGATCTTCGTTCTACTGGATTATAATTCCTACAATGATATGAAACCATTGGATTGACATTAATAAGACTTTTTAGTTAATTTAAAAGAAGAAATGTCCAAAAGGAAGGTTCATACTCGTTCATAATACCGCCATTAATGGAATCGCAGAAACGTTTTAGCCATTGTAGAAACTCCAAATTGTCTAGTGGTCGGCCTTTGACAAGCCTGTTGACTTCAAGTGGCTGATGAAGTTCTCATTTTATAAACCAACATTGTGAGCAAATGTACATATTTTAAAGGTATTAGCACACAAATGTAGGAAAATGAAAGAAGAATTACTTTTGTAATTTTCAATTTTGTGAAGACTTCTTGCATGACCTTGTAGTTTTGTATCATCTCGTACTCGTTTTTTGCTTCGAAATTAACCTTAAGAAGTAAGAGATTTAGATTACTCTGTGAAGAAAAAGAAAGTGAAACAAGAGATACTGTGAAGATAAAAAGTCACCTTATGCATTGGCACAACTCCTGGAAAGGTCATGTCCAGCATTTGACATTGCACAGCACCAGATGCAGCCTAGCATAATCCAATCATATTCCAGTTAGATAAACAATCTCACAATGACAACAGTTTCAATGCCTACTAACAAGTGGATCAGAAAACAATAAACAACTACAACACATTTCATGACCATCTTAATGAACCTTAAAGCCTTTTCAATATCAAATCTGACAAATGAGTTGCTTCCAATAGTTCAAGCATTGATCTTTAAAACACACACACACACACAGGAAGAAACATCAGAGAGACACATGTAATTGCATCTTAACAAACCCAAAAACATTTCAGCTATCAAACAGAACCAAAGGTAGAGAACTAAATGGTAAACATAATAAAATGAGTTCATTTCCCACAAATATACTAGCTGTATAGATCATAAGTGTCTTGTCAAGAACAACACAGAGACAAATCTGTAAGATGATGATGAGAACAAATCAAACCCTCCAAACCATATTCCCCCAATTGCACCAGATCAACACTACATTTATCAAAATCAATACCACCGACATTATCAAAAACAAAACCTTTAAAAACAAAAAAGGAACGTCCTTTATTAAACAATTCCATGAAAATGTAACAAATGAATAAATCTATATACAGGGAAACACACATGCAGATATAACAAAAATTTGAATAAAACCTCTTCGATACGAGAGAGATTGAGATGAAGCCTGTCATTAATCCAACTCAGAATCTCATTTCTTCCAACAAAGTAAGCACTATCCATCATCCCAATGTTCGTCGCCATTTCTTACAAAAACAAAAAAAAATCTTCTTTTTGTTTGTTTTGAGAACTCAGATGCAATGAGAAAATGAGAGGTATTAATCGACGAATGGGTAAAATAATCAACTTTGATTAGGTGAAACAATAACAAAGAACAGAAAAAGGATAAATTTTTAAATTTGGTAAAAAATAAAATTGATTCGATCCGTTTTGGGTTTTGCTTGTTGGGAAGAGAAACTGAAGCAGAGAAAAAAACGGAGAGCGAATGATAATATCTCTATCAGAAAGCGAAACAGAGAAAGGATCAAAATCAAACGAGTTTAATTTAATTTTTAAATTTATTATTTTTAGTTGTTACGAATACGATGTCTGATGTCTCTCGTGAACCAGCATTTTATATTTTTAAAATAAATATTTTATGTCAAACTATACTATAAAAATAATATAACTTATACTATTATATTGTTGATGTATATAGGAAGATTAAGCAACGGATTAGCTATGAAATTTTCAAAAAACAAAAAACAAAAAAATAATTTTATTTTTTATTGTCTGAATAAGATATGCATTTAACTTGTTGGTTCGTTTCAGTTCAGACTTCACAATAATAAACTGATACGGAGTGTAATATGTTAACGTCATCTCTCACGTGGGATGCCTTTAGTAACATGGTAATAATATATTTCTATGGAAACATATTTTTTTTAATTGTAACTTTTTTGCCCAATTGAGATTTCTTTCTTGTGAAATTATCTTCTTCTTATTTTATTTATAGGCTTTCTAGATTTGCTTTTAAGACATTTTGACTAAAGTTCTTCTCATTGAATCTATATATTTGTCTGTTTTAGACAAAGAGCATTTAAATTACCTGTCTATTTTACAAATAAATATGTGTAAGGTATAAAATCAATTTATTTTGTTTACAATAAGGTAGAAGATCATTTAAGAATGACAAAAATAATACAGCATCGAACTATAAATATACACTAGCATCTATCTAGAATATGCGATTCTAGAGTTCGATCATTTTATCTTCACCATTTCCTAAGGATCAATAGCTCATAACACTGCTTCTTTGATGTTACTATATTTTATTTGAAGTAGATCGTAATATCGTATACAATATACTACGATTCTGATTTGAGCCCGTGAGCTACTATATCAAAGCTCACTTTTGATCATTGGTCGAATTAAAAAGGAGCATTAACATATAAAATTCACAGATTTATCAAACTAGCAGCTTGATTAAACTCGTGTTACTTATACTAATCTAGTATGTCACCTTCTATAGTTCACTAATATAATTGTACCCTCATCTTATTACACAAACAACATTCATAAATATATTATTTTGATATTAAACTTCTTAACTGCAAAAACAACAACATAAAACCCATAAAGTAAGAAACAAAAGGAAAAAATAACTGAGATACGTTGTATGTTAAACCATAACCACCGGGAAGGAGCGTAACAGTGTTACTAGTAGACATAGGCGTCATCAAATGCGGAATGGCCAACATATTTGGCTGATGTATCCACCTAAAGATTGAAACAATCAACAAACTTAGTCTTAACCAAGAGTTAGGTCCACAAATAGGGTTGTATAGAGAGTTAGGAGATCATACCGAGCTCACAATCTTCTCACGAGGCTCACCAGAATCATTTACCGGAGTAAACTTCCCAGCAGCTGATGCTAAGCCGTCATCATCTTTCTTACCTGGTACGTACCATACGTTAACAGTATGTGGGCTTAAAAGGAATGAACGGACATAGTTCTCGTATACATAAGAAGCGCCATTCAAGCCCGGTAAGACCAACCAGCTTGTTAAGGCTAACTTGGCGTATGCCCATAATGGAATCCTGATCATACCATAAGATTGGTCTAAGCATTATAAACATTACTTGGGCTTCAAGAAAGTTATAAATACGAACCCATCTTGACAGCTCAAAAAGAACCCAAAGTAGAAAGAAATAAAAACGACCTACTCTGTTTTCATTAATAGAAGCTTGTGTATCAAGGAAGCTGTAGATTATGTATCAAACGTACCATTCAATAACTCTGTAGAAAGTAAGCTCAAAGAGTTTAATAAGTGAGTAAAGAGCCCAATACGTTAACCATTGTTTATCGTCTCCACCAGTCCTGGACTCTATTGCCCTCACTGATGCGTATCTGTATATACATACCATAATCTTGATTTAAGAAAGGCTTTAGATTTGACAAGTTATAAAGAGAAACTTGTATGAGACTTACAGAGGATACAACAAGCTTATCACAGGTCTGCACATAAAAATACGATTAAATTATTAGGATAATAAAAACGATAAAATCTTTATATTTTGGTTAAATAAGTACTTATTATTATTACCCAGCGATGACGTCGAAGTTCTTAAAGAGGACCTTCACTAAACTTCCGATACCGGAACTCATTTTTGCTGCCGTCGAATAGTTTATTTGGTTTCTCGCTCTCTCACCACCGCCTTTTGAGTGTTTCTTAGCTTTCTCTGTTTGTTTTTTGGACAAGACGAGTGGGTCATATGAAGGAAGTTGGGCTCGTTACACGTGTCCGTGACTATGAGAGGAGTCAATACTAAATTTTGCCACGTGGCTTGATCTGGAAACCTAATCAAGTATCTCTGTATTAGTTTTTTGACCGTTCGATTTGATCATCACACGTCCTGCTGTTTCGAGTAAAAAATGTGTTTTAAACTTTAAAGACAGCTCCAAGTAAATGCAAAGAAAATGGCCTTAATTTAATTTTAAATTGAAGTAGACGGAGGCGCGTGGATAACACATTAGAAGTGGTGCGTCGCAAATTGAGATACATGTACCTCACATGCCGTTTGCTTTTTGGAACTTTGTCCTTGAGTTGCCACTAAGCTAGGTGGATAATGACACATCAGCAATATAATTGGTGGGATTTGTTACACGTGTCATAAATAAATAGTAAAATACTCTTCTCCAAGTAAGTATAAGATTGATGAACAAGGTTGTTTGACCAAACGACTTTGGTATAATACATAAAAAGTCCATCATGATTTAACCAATACTCAAGTCCAAAGAAGAAGAAATGGATGAAGAAATTGAAAACAGAGTAATACTCCATGGATCATTCGCGAGTCCTTACAGCAAAAGAATCGAGTTAGCTCTCAAACTTAAATCCATACCTTACCAATTCGTGCAAGAAGATATTCAGAACAAGAGTCAAACCCTTCTCCGGTACAATCCGGTTTACAAGAAGATTCCGGTTCTTGTCCACAACGGTAAACCCATCTCCGAATCAATGTTGATCATTGAATACATCGACGAAACATGGAGAAACAGTCCACATATTTTGCCACAAGACCCTTACAAAAGATCTAAAGTCCGGTTCTGGGCTAACTACATTCAGTTACATGTAAGTAATTCTGAAAAACTTGTAAGTTTTAATTTAATGTTTTGGACTTTACTGATTTTTTTCTTTTGAGTTACGTTGTGCAGCTTTACGATGTGATGTTAAAAGTGGTGAAAAGCCAAGGAGAAGAACAAGAGAAAGCTCTCACAGAGGTGAAGGAGAAGCTGAGAGTTATAGAGAAAGAAGGGCTTAAGGAGATTTTCTCTGAGACTGATGGTGAACCAATCGTAACGAATGAGACCATGAGCCTTGTAGACATTGTGATGTGCACTTTGCTTGGTCCTTACAAGGCACATGAAGAAGTTTTGGGTTTGAAGATTATAGACCCAGAGATAGTTCCTGGTGTTTACGATTGGCTCAATGCTATTAGCCAAACCGGCGTGGTCAAAGATTTAAGTCCTCCTTATGAACAAGTCGTAGAGTTTCTTAGGGTTTTCAGACAGAAGTGTCTCTCTCGTTCCTGAAACTTAAATGTCTCAGTCGTCTTAAAGTTTTGGTTTAATTGATGCAAAGTGTTATAAGGTGACAAAGTTATAAAAATATATTTTCTGCTTTCATATGTTATTCTCTGTTTGTTCACTCCGTTTATTTAGATGCCGTCACCCAAGCCCAATACCAAGCCTAAGCCCAAACCCAAGCTCAAACCCAAGTTCAAGCCTAAGCCCAAGCCCATTTATTTGGATGATCATTGTGGTTGCGCTAGATTTTGAAGAAACTATGGTTTATGTGATAGAGTCAATTGTAACATGAAAGTAGGTAAAAGCAAAATAATTCATAGAGATCAAAGAAAAATGAGAATGGAAATCTTCTCAAACACTTATGTAAAAAAAAAAGAATTAAACGGATATATTGGTCGTTTATTTTATCCGATAACACGATGTTTATATGATATTATTCTATTTACATAAATCATTTACGAAAACATACAATTTCTTTTAAATTATTATCAACTAATTAAAGTTTTTTTTGTAAATTTTGCTTCCCAACAAAATTGTTATATACCTACATCACCATTATTAAAAACAAAATTTCATTGTAAATATATATCTAACTCAAAAAAACTTTATCTGATATTGATGAGTCAAATATATATTTATCGCCAAAAATATTTTATAACGAATTAAGGTACTTAAGCTATACAAATCATATATTACACTATTGTTTGTCAAATTGTCAATTAATTTAAAAGCAAACCCTAAATAAACACAATCAATTCAAATGTATGAACTCTTTATTTGTTTTTTTCGGAACTTGAACTCCTATCCAGGCCCTACTTAATTTCTCCATAATGTGAACAAATTCAAATAAGAATTGACTTTATGTGCATCATTTTCGAGCTCCTACCTGTAAAATAGTCAACTATGAACCCCCTCTAAAATCATGCCACGTTCAAAATTCTATCACGTAGACGCATGTCGATGGTATATGGTCCCATACAAAATGCCTCCCGTAATAATCATAATACGATCCAATCGCCAATAATTTCTTAAATTCTCATAAAATATGCATTTCATATACCAAACTAAATCTGAAAATACAATTAAATTTTACACCACCCACTACATAATCGAGTGAATTTGAATTGAAAGATTTCGTACACTGTACACACATCTTAGACATTATTGGTATGATCTTAATTCTCTGTTCGACACGTGTAAACGTTCACGAACTTGTACAAGTAGTGGTCCGTGGATTGATCGTAAACCAAGTTGTTAGAACATCAAGATGATAACGTGGCAATGATCTAGTTCGAAGTATTAGGACCACAAGTTGTAATACGATAATATATTACTTTTAAGGTGGGACCTTTGACATACGTAACCTACTTTTGAGAATTTAGTTATGTCGTCTTGTGTTGCTTTGATATTGTCTCTTCCAAGATTATCGCTTTCTATATCCGGAGAAGGCAAGGTGTTCTGATCCCTACCGTGCACGTGTACATGCTTCTATGATTGTCAGTATATTACGTGTGAATTGAAGTGTTGCATCGGTGTATCAATGATGGGAATGGTTTCGAAGTTTAAAGAAAATGATAGAAGATTCACTTGGTTTACGATAAAAATTAACTTATAGCTTCAATCATTGCAGGAAAAAATAATATGGATGGAATTATTGATGTGATACCGACAGTATTACCAAACTGCTTGATTTGATTGATAAGAAAAAATAGAAAAATCTCATCATTTGAGCTACTTTGTTTTATATTATAAATGGGTTATTAATATTTTAACTTATTCGTATAGACTATAGTTTGAAAAATGAATCAAAATCTAACCAAAGCAATCTGCATCGTTCCATATATCCTTCCTTAAAATGCGTACGTACCAATAATTATCTTATATGGTTCTAGAAGTATTTAAATAATCCTTCATTAACAACTTACTATTGACGTGGTCAATCTTCACGAGTCGACATTGTAACTTCGAAAGTGATGGTTCTATAATAACTACGGAAAAAGACAAAAATAATACTATAAACGATAGTTTATACACGTTAATTAAAAATGAATTATATATGCTACGTTTTGATTTAAATTTTGCATTCAAACGTCAAAACATATTTATAGTGAGGATATTATTAGAAAACATATGTATAATGCAAGAAATTGAACGAAAAATTATACTAACATGCTCTTCAAGACTTAAAACAACAGAAGAACAAATCAATGTGCTGCATTATTTTTTTAGTGATGTTATAAAATGGGATGTAATTCACATGTCGTTTGATTAAATCTAATTAGTCAAAACATGGCTAATGTTTTTTTTTTGTACATGAAACATGGCCATGTTGATTTAGTTTATAGTCAAAACAAATACCAAATAAAGAAACCAAGTAAGATCCAAAACATTATGTCATCGGCGGCCGAAACGACTACAATAAGATTTGAGTCCAGTAAAATTAAATAAATAGTTACAAAGTCTCCAATCACAATGTAATAACCTCTTGAGAGTTAATATGTTTTACCTAACTTCGTTATAACATAATAACTTAAATATTTATTAGTAAAAATATCGAACCTAGCAGCTACATATATATATATAAAGGTTCAGCAAATTCAGTCTAAATTACAAAAATAATAAAGCTTTTAATGTTTGACTTTTGATATCTTATAATAGGAGATCCGTGCCTCTTTAAAATTAGATGCAAGTTGGATCGAAACATTTCATACTTTCTCATAGGATTGTGATTGTCATATACACTTTGAATCGGTCAAAATAATTATCATGCGTCATCTATTTAACCATTAATGACGCTTAGTTAGAGCACATTTCATAAATTCACTTTTTAAAAGTTGAGGAAAAAAGTCTTGAAAATTGAATGTGGAGTAAAAACTGCAAACTTTGTTTGATGAGAACTACATAGACAAGATCACAGTAAGACCTCTGAGTCTCTGACTATATTCTATAGATAATGGATACAATAATCTATGTTATTGTTTAAGTAGTTAGTACAGTAGTATTTTCTAATGAAACTTTCTTGATTTTTCTCTTTAGATGCTGGGCACGTGTCGTTACTGTCACATTAAACACTTTAATTCGTTGGATTAAAATAATAAACCCTATGTTTTGTTATTCATATTATACTTAAACCCTAGGTTAACCTAGGAATTATTTAATTAGATAGCGTATAAAATAAGATATGACTCGAAGTTTGTCTACATCCAAAAGACGACCATAGTCATTGACTTATTTTATCTGATATTAATCTTCTGGAAACTATATAGGAACTACTAGGAAGCATCCTTAGATCTTTCAAATTTATTGTAGAAAAAAAAACTAAAAAATACTGTATATATTTAGAACTAGAAGATGTTGTATTGAATAACTTATTATTAATAGACAGTTAATTAAAATAACTTTGAGTTTATGTAACTATGAATAATTATAACTTTATCGTTTTTGTGTTTTCCTAATGTTGGAAATCCTATAAAATTAAATTCTTATGTTTACAAAATTTTATATTTTGCCTTTTTCTTAATAAAAATCAAATATAAATCACAAGTAAAATTTTATCAATAATTGTTGTATTCTTCTGTTGACACATAAGATTTTGTATATGTGTCAATTTTACAAATTTTATATTTTTTTATTTTAAAATTTTCACATAATATTTTTTAAATTTATTTTTATTTTATATTAATCTTTTTATTTTTAGATTTCTACTATCTCTACCATTTTTTAATATTGTATTTCACACNTATAAATAATTTTATTTTAATTATCATAAAACTAAACCCTTACATACGGGCTCAATACTATTTCATTATAAACCGGAAGAGGAAATTTTTGAGGGGGCGCAATAATGTGTTCAGCATTTAAATTCGAATTTGTTTTTTGTTTTCTTAAAGTAAAAAAATTATAGAAAAGCACATTGTCTATTATAAGCTCCTTATCTGATAAATAAAAAATCTCAAGAAATAACGAAATATTTGCCTTTTTTTCTCCTTTTAATTTTGTCTTCATTCGGTGCCACCTCTGACCTCCCCTTTACTCTCACACATCCTGCATTTATAAGCATCACACGGTTTTGATTTGAACGCCTAAAATGAGATATATTCATATATATGTATATATACACACATACATGAAAACTCATGTATATCAGCATGGAGTATGTATGTGATATATGATATAAAATTTTACATAATATTGATATTAATGATATATTTATATATGAACAAGTATGTGACTCGATCTCGATTATTTTAAAGTTATTATGGATCCAACTGTTTTTGTGTGTATTTATGTTTACGTGTGTTAATAAGTTTTTTTCTTTGACTTATTATTTTATTTTATGTTTTTTAATTTTGTCAACTTTCAATAATTATATACATTTTAAGAAAAAATTAAACATTTAATTGCTTTTCTCCAAAACATTTTAAAGTAATAAAAATGCAAAAAATATCTAAAACTCATAGTTTAGTGATTTATACTTTGTACTAATGGCTTAAACCAAAAATATACGTGTGAATTGTAGATGATACATATAAACAAAAAATGCAAAGTTAGCATAAGGGGAATAATATTATTTTTTGCGTTTTGTGTTCGTTAATTATTTCTAAATAAAAACACCAAAATATCACTATATTATTCTTTTAGAAAAAGAATACAAAATATTAATTACAAACGCAAACGCCAAAACAAATACTTGTGTTTGAAACCGTGTAATAGTTCTAAGAGATAAAAGAAGGCTGACTTCTAAAGAGATAGTGAGTAAATGCATTTTGCTGGCCATGTTGACTATTTTAAAGCAAATATCATCTCCACGGACCAAGTGAGTCAAATGCATTCTTGTGTAATAGATTCCAAACCCAATGCCAACCCATTCATTATTGTTAGCTTTTTCATTTCATTATTTTATTAATTACTTAACTAATTAACTCATCTTTCTCACTCTATCTCTTCTATCTTACTCACTTCTTTCTATAAATATAACCAACATCTCTCTTCATTTCTGCACACAACATTGAACTTTCTTTGCTTTTAACCCTAAAATTTCTAAAAGCTTTACAAAACCCCTACAAAGATTAGCTTTTGTTTTTAAATCTCATCAAAACCCTTTTGAATAAAGTCTAATTTAAATCTCATCAAAACCCCTTTTGAACGGAGAAGGAAATGGGAAGACCACCTTGTTGTGAAAAGATTGGAGTCAAGAAAGGGCCATGGACACCTGAGGAAGATATCATCTTGGTTTCTTACATTCAAGAACATGGTCCTGGAAACTGGAGATCTGTCCCTACTCAAACTGGTTTGTCTTTGTTTTTAATATTAATTTGATTAATTAAACTTTTGATCCTGCTCTTAAAGAACCCTTTTATGTATTTATCTTGATTTTTTAACTGATGGTTGAAGTTTTTCTATTCCTTGGTTGGTATGATCATTTAAGATAAGTGTAATAAATAGCCTAAGTTATGTCACCGACTCTTTCCATCTACAGCTAGTTACCATTTTATCCTTTTTACTTAGAGTTATTTTAGTTAATATCTTTGTTAATTTGGTGTGTTTAGGTCTAAGGAGATGTAGCAAGAGCTGTAGATTGAGATGGACTAATTATCTTCGACCTGGTATTAAGCGTGGAAATTTCACTGAACATGAAGAGAAGACAATAGTTCATCTTCAAGCCCTTTTAGGCAACAGGTCTATATATATATATATCTAAAGTTCTTAACCTACATGATCTATATATGTATATAATATAAGATCTAAATATATATTTCTTTATATGTAGATGGGCAGCTATAGCATCATACCTTCCTGAAAGGACAGATAATGATATAAAGAACTACTGGAACACTCACTTGAAGAAGAAGCTTAAGAAGATTAATGAATCTGGTGAAGAAGATAATGATGGTTTCTCTTCATCAAACACTAGTTCACAAAAGCAACATCAAAGCACTAACAAAGGTCAATGGGAGAGAAGACTTCAAACAGATATTAACATGGCAAAACAAGCTCTTTGTGAGGCCTTATCTTTAGATAAACTATCATCAACTCTGTCTCCATCATCATCATCATCATTGCCGACACCAGTGATCACACCACATAACGTTCCTAGTTTACCATCTCCTTTGCTTGACCGTTGTTATGATCGATCCTCTTCTTCTTCCTCTACTACAACCACTACAACAAGCAACACTATCAATCCATACACATCAGGGGTATATGCATCAAGTGCTGAGAACATCGCTCGATTACTTCAAGATTTCATGAAAGACACACCAAAGACATTAGTTTTAACATCCTCATCTCCGGTTTCAGAGACCGGATCACTTGTTGCTGCTGTTTCAGAAGAAGGTGAAGGGTTTGAACAATCCTACTTCGGTTTCAATTCAATGGAAGAAACTCATAATTTGACTCAAGAGGCAAGCTTCTTCAATGATGAAGAGATTAAACCGGAAATAACAATGGACCAAGATCATGGTTTAATATCACAAGGGTCTTTGTGTTTGTTGGAGAAATGGTTATTTGATGAGCAAAGCCATGACTTGGTTGGTATGTCACTAGAAGGACAAGAAGTGATGTTCTAGTTCAAGAAGACTAGCTAGAACTAAACAAAGTGGAATCTTATCTTGTTTTCAATTGAATGCTTATTAAGTTATGAGTTATAACACATAATATAGAGTTATAACCTATAGTATATGTGTTTATTATTGCATTAGGGTTTTAGAGTCTTTAGTAGCTAGCTTTTAGCTCTACAATACTCTTTTTTCCTTTTGGTGATATAATCTCTCTTTTCTATATATATATAAAAAAAAGAATTGTATGTAGCAGAACATAAGACAAAGGGTTCTATCATCTTAATATATAGAATGTGTTGTAATTTGTGGTTCAAATAGTTATACAAATGTCTTTTATTATTTTTCAGATTATTTAAATACTTAGAATTCATCATTTCTCAACTTATATACCTTCATGTAATATTAAGGGGAACTGAATTTAGAACATTTTTTTATATAAAAGCTGATTAAACAAGATCCTTTTACAAATGCAGTTTAAACTGATATTTTTAATCTTAATTTTGGGTTTAGCTTGGGATCATTTATTTGATAAAGTTACATATCTGAATCGAATACTGAGGTTCAGATTTATTTTTTATTGTTTGTTTGGTTTAGATTCAATATAGCTTCAATGTTTTAAGTACTGAAAACAGTTTAACATTTTCACTAAATTAATTAAAAACCTTCTATTTTGTAAATGTTTATAATGTTTATTATGGAGCTTTTGTCCTTTCCTATCAATTATAATCCGGGAAGAAAAATGTCATTAAAGAGCCCACCTACTGAGTTAATTCCAACATTAATGCATTTAATTATATTTATTTATTTATTATTAATTATCATAGACTCTTTTTGATGGAATCATAGACATAGACACTCTCCTTTATTTATTTCACATTTAAAAAATGGAGAATTGAGAAGAAAAAAAAATACTTATATTTCTTATGCTTTATTTTTCCAAATGGTATTTTTAATTTTTAACCTTTTTAATTTGTGGATATTAGAAGATAAAAGCATAAGAAATGTGTTTCTCTAAACAAAATAAGTCATTCAATTAATAATCCAACAAATAATGTTTAAGTAAATTTAATTTGTGAGAGGGACATATGTAGGCGCGACATATACAATAGATACATATATAGGCGTCCAATAAATACAGGAGGCAAAATCTAGTGGCGGAGTAAATGCTAACATGTGAAAGGCTTGACTTGTGCCTGTACGACACAGTGAGCAACTATGTTATTACTTATGAGTCTGATTTAGCCACCGAAGACTCTCTTTCGACCATAATTACTTTCACATAAGACTCAATCCTTGACTTTTTTGTCTTTCTTATCGTAGACGTTGACTTCATTGTTCAAAACGTTGTCTGCAGGCTGCAGCGTCGATTCGAATCTTAAACGTGTAACTATGGGCTCTGGGTAGTAGAATTATGTATGATACGATTTATACGAGTCATGGATCTCAATCAATGACAAGATCTGTACAACTAAAATTTCGCAAGAGAACCAACTTCTCCAACGGATTTGCAATGTAATCCTTATATGTTACTGAGAAAATGAAATATTTAAAATCTTAAAACAATCTTTATATTTCTCGTCTGGTAAGAACATAGACAAAGATAAACTTGTCTTGTTCTTTTTTTTTGAAGTCTTAGTTTTGTGTGTTGGATAAGAGCAAGACCGGTAAAACAAACACACACCAGCTACTATACAGACTGAGAAGAGACACCAAAGTCTGTTGATGATGATGATCAGTTTCTTTTACGGGTGACTCGGGGATGATAATCATTGTGGTGAAGCTTCAGTGTGGAGATGTGGATTAGATATCAGCTCAGGTGCTACAGCAAAGTGAAGTCCTCCTCTACGCTGTCCTCCACCGCCACCATTATGTAACATAAACGCTACTTCTGCAGCGGTCAGAGCAGCCGCTTCCTGATTTTCAAAACCATACAAGAAACACATTACAAACATGAATGAGTAATAACACATGTTTAAACTGATGTTTTGTGTGTGTGTGTTTTTCAAAGATTTGTGTACCTGTCTTTGTCTGCGACGTTGTAATATACTAATAGCCCAAGCCATGATGTAACAAGGAAGGAGAAAACCGGCGGCACGTAGCATGAAAAGCTGATGAAATCCCAAGTAATACAAAAGAAAAATGTTATAACAAGAAAGCATACATGAGAATTATGTAACTATGAACGAACTGTGAGTAAGAGAGCTTTACGTACAAAGAAGAAAGCTGATGGATCATCTTCGACGTCGTCTGAGTTGTTGTTTGTAAGGTTCATAGCGTGTCGTAATAGTAAAAGCGCCATTAACTGCCATTTTAACAGTCAATAAGTTTCCCATTTCATGAAAAGAAACTAAAGATAAATGTAGGACTTACTATAAGAGCAGCAGAGCGACAAAACGCAGCTCCACTTGAGTTAGAATCAGCGTATTCATCATAGTCTGCATCAAAGAAATGACGTTCTGCAGCCGCCATTGACAAAATACGCGGGTCATTCAAATCTAAAGGAACACCATTGGCCCAATCTTCACTGCATAACACACACATAACAGAAAAAAACAGAAGCATGAGTATAGAGCTCGATTGAATATAATGAGAGGTTTAGCTATATGTTTTTGCGAAACATAGAAACAAAGATACAAAACAAAACTTTACCCGATATCAATCACAGTATCATCAGGAGGAGGAGGTGGAGGAGCCGTGTATCCAGGTTGATAAGACTGGTTCCATCAATGAAGAAAAAAACAGTTACATATTTGTATTTCGGAGCATATGATACTAATATACATCCACAAACTTGTATATAAAAAGAACCAAACAAAACGTTACTTGTGATTTGATATTACCTTGTGGCATATTTCACAGATTATGTCGCCTTTCTCATTACACCAACGTTGAACACACTTCCGATGAGCATACTGGACACACACACACACAAAACAATACGTTTTCAAACTAAATATACCAACAAAACCAACTAAGCAATACAAATTTTATACCTTCAAACTGCCACTACAAGAACAAGGTGACTCGAGGTTTTTAACTGAATCTTCCTCTTGACATATACGACATTCAACTGATTGAATAAGTGGTTCCTCTTCCGTAGCGTCTTCTTCTTCCTCGGTTTTATGATCCATAGATTTAGTTGAAGTCGAGAGGCTTGTGCTGCCTTGAGCTCTGGAACTTTCTCCAGACGGTTTAGTCGATTGATCAGATACTCTCTCTGAACTTAAACTTTCAGATGCTACGAGACGGTCGGTACATGAACTCAGATGATCAGACATCTCTTCTCTCTCACTTTTTATTCCTCAATGTGAACTGAAAACGTTGTTGACCTGTTCATAAGAAATATTCTCATAATCATCAAATGTTTCATTTTCAAGACCAAATAAAAATCTCCATTTCTCTGAAACCAAACACAATTCAGCTCATACAATTGAATTTTAATTTCCTTGGAAGCTGAGAAAATTCTGGGAAATTTTCATAATTGAAACGATTAGGATCTGAGGTAAAATAAGACTTTTTGTCTCAAATTTCTACACAAAAACCTAATCGAGAAAAATCCCAAAAATTTCAGAATCCAGTTTCAATATGATTCGATCACGATTTAGGAACGAAACCTTTAAAATCGTAGAAATCAAAATTCCCCAATCACAGAAACAAACAACCACAAACCTGAAGAAATTGAAAAAAAAAAAACGATCAATAATTATTAGAATTTACCTAAAGAATAAATCTTCAGAATCGCGGAAATAGGAAAGAAGCTCTCTTTCGATTTCGTAAAGGAACAGACAGCTCTCAAACAAAACTCATACAAATATGTTTTCCTGTTTGATGTTCGGTCTGAAATTTTCAGATAAAAAGTCAATTTAAAAAATTAAATTTTGAAGCGCGTGTATACAGAACTATATTATCATCTATAAAGATAATGGAGGTTGACCGTTTGACACGGTGACGTCCGTTAAAAGATGTTTGGGAATGAGAATTAGGTCTCTCTCTCCTCTTGCTCCCACTTTTAAACCAAACACCCAAACGGTAACGGCATTTGTTACGTCGTGATCTGATTATCACCATAACTATATGGCAAGATTTAATAACTGCTTACACCTTTATATTTTCAAAAGATATGTAATCTATTTTTACTAATTCACAAGTAATTTAAAAAAAAACTGACACTTTTTTATTTTGACACGTTATCTTTTGTATACGTGTCATTTTTATAAATTTTCTAATTTATTTACTTTTTAAAATTTATTTCAAAAGTTAAGCAATCAATTTAAAAATTTTATTTTATTTTTAATAGTTTATTATTCCATGATTCCTTTTATTTCTCCTCAACTCCACTATCTCCACTTTTTTCTCTTCTCATCCGTCTATCCCTATTTTTTTATATATATCAAAATTTCTCTAGATTCTCATATTTATTTTTGCTTATCTAAAATATTTTAACTCTTATAACTTTTAGTTTTCGTTTCTCTTTTCTTATGTTCTTCTACAAAATTATTTACAGAATCTACAAAAAATCAGTAGATCGTTATGTAAATAATTTTTTTTTTTATGATGTTTACAAAAATGTTTAGAAACTAAATAAAGATGAAAGGTAATTTACTTTTATATTTCTGTCATTTTTCTTAGTTTAGTTTTCTACTTGATTCTACTTTTCTTTATTTTGTTTTTCAATTTTTATCCATAATCATTTTTT
>KE159392.1:137349-193011 GCA_000411055.1 Leavenworthia alabamica
GTGAATCTAAGAAGCAAAAGCTTGGAGAGGAAGATAAGTCTAACGGGTCGGGTCCAGTCAAACTGGGTCCAAAGGAGTTTGTTACATCTGTGGAGATGTTCGATTACTTTGTCAAGTTTATGCAGTTTTGGCCTTCTGATCTCGATGTTAATAAGGTAATATATAAACATGTTACTCTTTTTATCTTTTTCATTATAAAGTTTTCAATTTTATAATATTTCCATCATTTAATTGAGTTATCGATTGGTTAATTATGTGGTCCTTCTCTAGTCTCAAATTAGTGACTATTGATTATATGATTCTGGATTGTTTGGAATTACAAATTATAAAAAAGTTGATTTTGCTCTTTCAGTATGAGCATATGGTACTGTTAGATTTGATCAAGAAGGGTCACTCTGAATCTGACAAGAAGATTGGATGTGGGATCAAAGCCTTCCAAATCAGAACTCATCCGATGTGGAAAAATAAATGCTTCTTTTTGATTAGGGAAGATGAGAGTACAGACGATTTCAGCTTGAGGAAGTGTGTTGATCGTGTCCTACCATTGCCTGATAACATGAGGGTTCCTGGAGCTAACGGCAATGGTGGTGGAAGAAGAGGTGGTCGTGGTGGTGGTAGAGGTGGAAGATTCAGAAGATGAAGTTGCTAAATTTTAGGCCTTGTTTCAGAAAGCAAGTTTTAAAAATTTAATATTTAGTTCTGTTGCCGAAAACTTAGTTATGATCTTGTTGACCCTTTTTTATTACTATTTTTATTAAAATCTATTTTTTTAAATTTGGATATCCTAACTAATATTTGACTAGTTCTAATAAAATCTATTTATTAATATACACACCAGTTCTTTTGAAATTCAAATAATATATGAAAGATTTCTAAATAATTTGGAATTTTAGTATAAAGGAATCATAACAATTTGACGATTTTTAAGATTTTTAAGGTGAGGAAGGGACCCATAGTAGAAGCTGACGTGGCAAAAGAAAGAGTTGGTTAAGATCCTAAAGTGTACAATGTCGCATAGACCTTCTCACTAATAGCCAATGATAAACTGACACGTTACATAATGAACTTCGTGCATTGAAGTTTTTTGTTTGACTTTTTTTTCCTTAATATTATATTTATAACTGACACGTGATAAACTAATAGCCAATGATAAACTGACACGTTACATAGTTTTTTTTTGTTCCGATTTAAATAAATAGATAGATATTGCTTAGGGTATGTTAGAGATTAGTATATATAACAATATATTCTTAATAAACCTTTTTCTTCTGTTTTGGTGAAGAAAACTTTCTGTATTTGTTTCAAGTATATAGTATTGAGTTTTTTGCTATGTTTGTTTAACCTAAAGTTTAGTAAAAATCTTAAACAAATAAAAAAAATTTGGGAGATGGATATAAAAGAAATTTATATTCCTAGATGACAAAGTTTAAAAGAAAATAACAAAAGCTAAGATGCTATGGACACAAACCCGATCCGAGAACCCATCAGGTTTGGGAGAAAAGTAAAATAGAGGAGGCCACATAAACTTGTGGCTCACAAATCTAATGTAAAGCTTACGTGTCATCCACTTCACTTTTTTAAACGTATCAATATCCTAAATCTCACTACTTCCAAACCAAAACATTCCCATAAAAAATCTTGGAAAGAAAAAAAAAAACACGAAACCCTGAAAATAAAAAGAAACAGGAAACAGAGAGAGTCCCACATACGAGAAAACAGGGAAAAAAAAAAGACAGATTAAATCCAAGAAAGAAAAAAAAAATGGTTGAAAGTAAAGATCCGGCGATTAAGCTCTTCGGGACGAAGATTCCTTTTCCGACGGTTAACGAAGTGGTTGATGAAGAAGATAAGGTATTGACTAGTGACTACTGAATCTTTCTTTTTTTGTTTATTACATAGAATGATCGAAACTTTTAGTTTTGGTGTAATATCTCTGACAAGTAAAGTGAAGTTTGAAAAGTGCTTTTATGAGCTTTTGTTCATATTTTCTATTAAAGTCGAGGCTCAAAGGTTTTTGGTAAAGTTCTTCATTTAAAACTATGCAACTGATCTCTGTTATGGTTTTTGCCTTTTTGGTGAACTCGAGTTGTCAATTTATTCGATGGCCTTTCATAAAACGAAAAGCACATATGTTTCTCCATAAAATATCGTATTTTAGTATTTGTTTTTTTTTCTAAATTTCATCAAAAATTGCTTTTTCGATCAATTAAATAAATAAATGTTAGGTTAATGGAAGTTTATGTTGCTGTCAAAAAAATATAAAATTTTGGCAAAGTTTATACTGTAAGACTTTTTACTCCACCAAAATTTTATCTAGAACCTTCTTCCTAATAATAAAGTTAATAATACCACTTTAAGTTGATTTCTTTCTAAAGGCATTTTATTTATAAGCTTTAGATAAATCTTTATTTGAACGTGCCTAAAGATTCCATTCTCTTGTCTCAGAACCAAAACGAGACATTAACTGATCAGTCCGAGAAAGACAAAACCCTAAAGAAACCGACGAAGATTCTTCCATGTCCGAGATGCAACAGTATGGAAACAAAATTCTGTTATTACAACAATTACAACGTAAACCAACCTCGCCATTTCTGTAAAGCTTGTCAGAGATATTGGACTTCTGGTGGCACCATGAGAAGTGTCCCAGTCGGAGCAGGACGACGCAAGAACAAGAACAACAACTCATCGTCATCCTCACATTACCGCCACGTCACTATCTCCGAGACAAACGGTCCGATCCTTAGCTTCAGCCTCGGAGATGTTCAAAAGGCCTCAATAGAGAACAATGTCAACGATCGTAACAACAAAACGAACGGTTTGAGTTGCTTTCAGGGAGTTACATGGCCGTATACGTTGAATCCTGGTTTATACCCGGTCTATCCTTATTGGAACGTTCCAGTGTTGTCTTCTCCGGTTATTTCAAGCCCTAATTCTCCAGTTACGACTCTTGGTAAGCATTCAAGAGGCGAAGACGAGACGATGCAGCGAAAACAGAGGAAAGGATCAGTTCTGGTGCCTAAGACTTTGAGAATTGATGATCCTAATGAAGCTGCAAAGAGTTCAATATCGACAACACTTGGGATCAAGAACGAAGTTATGTTTGAAGGGTTTGATTCGAAGAAAGAGATAAAGATTATAGACGAAGAAGAAACAGAGACTTCTCTTGTTCTTTGTGCAAATCCAGCTGCGTTATCAAGATCAGTAAATTTCCATGAACGAACGTGATTGTATACATACGTTACATATAAATAACTATACGTATATTATGTATAGATGGGGCCAAAGCTTAATTTAGTTTGAATAGATCAGAGTCAGACATGAGGCTTTATACGTTTGTACTTTGTACCATACACTTTTTAGTTTTTTTTTTAATTTGACTTTGTTGTGATAATGGTTAACGATGAAGAAAAAAATCCTCAAATTAATAATTAACTTTTATTTTTTTGTGACTCTCTTTGCAATAAAAGCGGAATATATTGTAATATATGAATATATTTTTTTTATGTATAGTTATGGATTAAGAAATTTATTCTTGGATACACTGTTGGCCAACCTTATCAAACTAATGTACTTTATCGAATACTTTTTTGATGGAAACATATAATATTTTTTTAGATTAAACAAAGAATAGCGACAAGAATTTAATAATTATTTTCTTATTTTTATGCTGAAAAAGACGGATCAAATTGTTTTCCAAAATTTAATTAATTCCTAAACTTTGGTCTGTGTGTCTGATATCAACTTACCGTCAATGACTTTAACTCATCAAGAATTGGATTTCAGAGTTAAACTTCCACTATGATTCAAAATTACTTTATCCTTTCATTCACTTTTTCTATAGCCAATATAAATTAGACAGCTCTGTAACTATGTTTATTGGTTATTGAGATTAATTATATTCGTTTCTAAAATTATTGCCATTGATTTAAAAACCTTGTTATAGTAGTATCATTCATGCAAAACAAAAAACCAAGAGCTTAATATGACATAAATCACATCATATAATTAAAATAATACAAGCTGAAAATTTATTGTAGATTTCTGCAATTTATTAAACTATTACAACAACAACAAAATTAAAATAACCAAACCACACACTCTCATATAAAATATGCTTCAATACACTAAAGAATAGAAGATTACAAGGACGAAGCACAAAAAGATACATCTATTGTTATTTTGGATTCTCATAACCTTATAGACAAAGGATATACAAAAAAAAACATGCTAAAAATTTCAGAATGGGATTCCAAAATATGCATAATGATTGATACTTTTTGGAATATATTGGATCTAATGATCTAATCATATGACTTAAGTCTACTTTGTTACTGTCCTTTGGACTGTTGAAACTCCATCAACGAACTTTGTCCGAAA
This sequence comes from Leavenworthia alabamica, assembly GCA_000411055.1. Classification (NCBI taxonomy): domain Eukaryota; kingdom Viridiplantae; phylum Streptophyta; class Magnoliopsida; order Brassicales; family Brassicaceae; genus Leavenworthia; species Leavenworthia alabamica. Next base: position 141,727 of record KE159392.1, read on the forward strand.
AAGAACATTGGCATTGTTGAACATTCCTTCTTTAAGCGAAACCACAATGAACTGTAGAAACCATAGATAGTTTTAAAACCAGATTTGAATTTTAAGTAAACAAGTAAAGGCTTGAGATAGAGAGATTTAGACCTGTGAGTGAGGGAAATGAGCTTTTATCATTCTTCCTATGTTCTGTGTGTGGCTTAGATCAAGAGCTGCATCAACCTGATATTTTCAGAATCATTAGTTTCTCTTTTCACTTATTTGAGAACTGAGAAGTTTCAACTGAAAAAGCAGAGATGTGTACCTCGTCTAATATATATAGAGGAGCTGGTTTGAAGAGAAGCAATGCCAAGATTAATGATAGTGCAAGAAGAGATCTTTGTCCTCCGCTGAGTTCTGATAAAGACTGCTTCCAAACTTTACCAAAGGCAACACGCACCTCAAGACCATCAAGGAAGCTACCACCTTCAGGTGGTTCTAGTTTTGCCATTGTCCCTGGTAGTAGCGTTGAAAAGATCGAACCGAAATCCCTAAAATACAAGGATTTAACAGTGTTATACATCAGAAAAGAAATGGAGGAAACTGTATTAGATAATGAGTCTAAGAGAAAACAGAGAAGCAACTCACTGGTTAACTTTAACCCAAGTAACTTTCAGGGTTTCATTCTTCTTCTCGTCGAGCTCCTCAATCACTTTCTTGATTTTGGTTTTGTCTTTCTATATAAAACCAGAGACATTCTATTATAGTAATTGCACAAGAAGTTATTGAAATACATTAGGCTCTCTTCCCTCAAAAACTAACCTCGATTGTAGCTTTTTTAGATATCAAAACATTGTATTCATCTTCTGCTTTCTCAAACATAGCCATAACCTTCTTGTTAACTCTTTTCTCCAAGCTTTATGATGGAAATTTACAACCAGGAAATATATCGATATTCCACTTCAAGAATGTGAAGATAATATATGTTGAAGATACCTTGATTGATCTGACTGAAGTTTTTCAAGTTTTTCTCTGGCTGCATAAGGATCACAAGATTCAAAATCATAATCTGTCCCTATTTTTCCAAAAAGTTGCTTTTCAGATGTTATCCATGTATGCTTCTCAACAAGTTTGTCTACTTTCATGGAACAATCCTTGTGATCTGTCTCCATCCTTACTACCTATAAATAAAGTGGAAGTTGGTTCTCATGAAAGAAGAAATTGCAGAAAAGTACTCAGTTTTTTCCAATTTTATATCACAATCACATTACAAGAAAGTCTTATTTACGACTAAAAGACAAGAAAAAGTACCTCATTCTCCAATTTCTTTCTCTCAAGCTTCATTTCACTAAGCTTCTGAAGACATTTTTCCTGGTCAGTAACGAAACCACTTATCTGTGTATCACACTCCTTCATCTTTGCATCTATCAACTTGAGCTCCGCAAGAGACTCGTCGTGAATCTTCTGTAAGGAATCAACCTGCAGAGGAAACACATCTTAACATGACATATTTCTCCATAAATCCTCCAAGAGTAACAAAAACTACAGTCACCTTGGCCTGCTGCTCGTTTACTTCCGAACTCAGACTGTTTATTTGTGTTTTCAGTGAAACTAACTGGCTTTCCAAATACGACTGCTCTTGTACCATCGCTTCTTCCTCCATCACAAGCTTCTCTTTTTCATTTTCATGACTCTATGAGCATGATGAACCAGAGACAACGTTAAGTGAATTCAAAAGAAGGCAAGGTTTCCATGATAAAACTGGATTTACTCAGGACAAGGAAAAGAAAAAAGGATTCAGAAGTTCAATCCTTGGAAGAAATAGAATACCTTTAAATCTTTGGAAGCTGCCTGCATTTGAGCTTTGATGGTCTTAATATTTTTTTCCAAACCCTTGAGTCTTCCCTCTCTGTTTTTGTCATGATCTTTGATGGAATTCTCTAGTGTGGAAACAGCATCAACACAATTTTTGTAAGCAAGTTCCTTCTCTTTGATTTGGGATCTTGCTTCTTCAAGCTCTACTTCAAGTTTTTTAACTGCTTCACCAAGCTATATATATACAAATGGTAGAGGGGTTAGAAAGCATAAATGTATGAGCTTCAAGAAGCAAGAAAAAAGCAACGAAACTAACAAATTTTCTTGAAAGATATAGATAGAAAAGATAGAGATATAAACCTTGTGATGCTCATTCTGTTCAGCCCTCTTCAGAAACAAGGACAATTCATACGTTTTTAGCTCCAACTGTGCATTAACGTCTGTGAATTTCTTTTGAAGAGGATGAAGCTCTTTGATCTGTGATGTGAAGATAAAACCAGAAATTTACGTTTCTAATGCAGAAAGCGCTTTCTAACTGTGACAAGAGGACTAAAGAGAGCAATCAGAGAGTATTACTAAGCTACTGCCTTGTCAAATTCTAAGTAATTTCGAAATATGCCTAGCACTACTGCAAAGTAATAGCCTTAAGGGGTTTACCTTCGCTTCAATTTCAGCCAACCTTTTCTGGTGTCCTTGTAACTTTGATTCGGCTTCTGCCAGGTCATGCAGTTGCCTAAGGAGATCACCTCCACCCCTAAGGCAAAGGAATAAACATAAACAAACTGCTTTTATGTTTGAGTTTAGGAACTTGAGAACCACATCGGTAAAAATACAAGGAAGTAACTCTCACTTAAAAATCTAAGCGACCAAGAAAGAAAGACCTACTTGCGACTCCCACCAGTAAGAAGACCACTTGGCTGGAAAATATCACCTTCAAGTGTGACACTTGGAGTCCTAATATCCCGATTAAAAGCAACCTGCAGAAGAATCAATCAAAGACTATACTCTAGAGGCAAAAGCAACAAATAAAATCTACTAACAATAGTAAAAAACATTAGACTTGATTCAAATAAAATTACTAAAAATAAGCTTAGACAATCAAAATAGATGCACACACCACAATACCACATATTCCATGTATAGAGTCAAAACTAAGTTTGGGAAAAGCTGAGGCAGCTTGGGAAAGACTTACTTCTTTTGCTACATCAGTCGTTTTGCAAACAAAAGTGGAGCCAAAAACATACTCCATCGCATTCTGCAAAAACACCATGATTCATACAAATATGAACTTGAACTTGAAAATTTCATGCATGAGATAAAAATTATCAGCAGTGGAGGATTATGAATTCTAAAATAGAGGATTATGGACCTTTAATTCATCACTATAGCCGACTAAAGAAAGTGCCAGTTCTGCATTATCCTTTCCTACCTGAAAATTATTAAAGAAAAATTAGCAAAGAAAATGAAAACAGAGAGATTAAATGTGAACGTAAAATAGATCCACATACCAATCTAGCAGTAGCTTGCTGCACTCTTGTCTGAACAACGTAAGATTGGATTTTGTTTAAAGGTATAATTGTAACTCTTCTCCTAAGAGCACCGTTTTGAAGGAGCTGTTTTCCAGTATCTTCTGAATCTACAACAACATTATACAACTTTCCACCAGCAGTAACCTGAAAATAAGAAGCAAAGTGACTCTTAGGACAAATGAAATCCAACAATGTTGTATTGTGTAATGATGAGATATCCCTTCTACCTCCAACGCTGTCATTGAGGACCTATCTTTTACTTTTATTAATTTTGCAACCACACCTTTCACCTTAGATCGGTCAAAGTTCCTTACAGGATCACGGTATGTAAACTGAACATTTGCTAATTGAGCTGATAAACCACGCACTTTATCTTCCAGACTTTGCACGATTTCATGTTCGGATCCGTGTTCCTAAACAAATATTTGAGTCAGAGATGTATACTTTATGTAAAAGTAGAAAAACTCTAACTACGGTGACCATGCTAACCTTCTCCAAAGCTTCCATTTTACCCACATTATAAGGAATAGATTCCAGTGCCTTTTTTACACGTTCCACATCATTTTTCCTGGCTCCAAGTTCATTCTCTACTGCTACAGCTTCTTCACGTTTTGACATTAACAGAGACTTTCTTTCATTTAGCTCCTTTTCGCAGTGTCCTATTTTGGTTTGCAGCTGTTTCAACTCGGTTCCAGCTGTTCCAACAGCAATCTTTGCATCCCGGAGTTGATCTTCTAAGCATTTCTCTTCATCTCCACTACTCTTACCAGCTAGTACACCCTAATAATCAAGGGACACAATCACAATTTACATAAAATAAATGGACATTATATGACACAAAAAGGAGATATATTTTTAGTGGCACTACCTGGTGTTCCTTTTCACAATCTTCCAACGTGTTGGAGAGTTCCTGAAATCTTTGTTTTAGGCCTGCTGCTCCTTCCTCGGACTTCTTCACAGCAGCTGCTCTCTCTTGTACGGATTTCTTTAAATCTTCTATATTGTGAACAATCTAACAATACCAAGTAGGAACTGTAGAGGTCAGAAACAGCTGATAATCTATAATAATCATGATAACAACAACAAAAAAAGACACTATAGTCAGTCCAGTCTCTAACCTTCTCAGCATTCTGTTTTTCACCCAGAAGAGTGTCTTCCATATTATTAAGTTTGGATGACTCACGAGCCATTTCTTGAGACAATGAATCCACTTTCTCTGACAGAGTTTTTACTTCTCCTCCCATGCTAGCTTCCTTTGCTCGAGTCAGAGCTTTAATCTGTTTCTCAATTTCCTGTATTTCTACTTGTGTCTTTTCTGCTTCCTCGTCAATATAAGTAAGTTTCGCCTTCATTTCTCCAACTCCATTAACAGCATTGTCTCTAATCTTCTCTGCTTGAACAAACTCAAAGGCAATACAAAATCTCCTAAGTCGATCTAGTTCAGCATTACCATTAGCCCACTGCATATACTGAGACTTCTCTTTCCTCAACTTCTCCAAAGCCGGGAATATTTCAAGTTGTAGAAGCTTATTAATCTCATCAACCTTAGTTTGTTTTTTCTCAAGCGTTTTCAATGCAGCTTCTTTCTTGTTTTCATACATTCTAGTTCCAGAAGCTTCTTCAAGCATAGATAAAATCTCAGGAGGTTTCATGTTTAAAACTTTAGTGATACGACCTTGCATAATAAGAAAATGTGGATTGTTTACATTAAGTTGCACTGAGTGAAATAGATTCTGTACTTGATTTGGTTGTGCTAGCTTCCCATTTATCAAATACTTATTCCGACCACCAACTACAATCTAAAAAACTCAACAGTGAGAAAACAAAAGAGACACTATTACACAACCGTAATCAAGACTAGTTATATACTTACTTGTCTAGTAACAGTTATGTCAGGATGATCTTCGTAGCCAAGAGGACTTCTGTTTCTATCGGAATTGTCAAATGTAACAGATACAGTTGCTTTTGTAATCCCAGCTTGTCCTTGCTTGTAAACGAGCTCTTGTAGATTAGCAGCTCGAACTTGTTGGAGATTAGTGATTCCAAGAACGAAACAGATGGAATCAAGGATGTTGGATTTGCCTGACCCATTCAAACCCGTTATTGCATTGAAATGAGGATCGAAACCAGATACAACCGTCCTCGTTGCGTATGATTTGAAACCTTCTAAACATATCTCTCTTATATGCATCTCTTCCTTCTTCTTTCTTTCACTCACTCAATTAAACCCTAGAAATCGATTTTGTCTTCTTTTTTGTTTGTTGAATGATTATTAGGAGTCGGTTTGGGTTTTTTTGTAACCGGTCGGTTTGGGATTTTGAGACGAGGGTATTTGGATATGTGATTTAAAAAGAGCGGGAAACTGAAATTTGAAAACAATTCATAAACCTTCTGGAGCATTCGGAAGGTTCTAATGGTTGGACCCTTTTTATTTTTATTTTGCTTTTTTTTAAATCCTTTTTTTAATATATCTACTGTTTAATAGCTATTCCATCATTATAAATAATTATAACGTTTATATATATTTATCTCATTAAAATATAAAGTTACAACATAATAAGTAAACAATTTTTATATAAAATAATAATCAGAAACCGTTAAGACATATATAGTATGTATGGTTTGTAATATCAATAAGCATGCGCGTTAATCATCAGATCTTACGTGTGTGTATTTTGAGTCCAAGAGTAAAAGGAACATGGAGAAGAAGAGGAAGATGCATTCATAGAAACCATTGTTGCTTGCTCTTCTGAGTGATGATGATGAAATGTTTCATTCGAAGAATTATCTGATGGATCTTTATTAACTTCTTCATCTTCTTGGCTCATGATTAGCTGAGAAGCAACAAACTTATCAAGAGTTTGCCAATCCATCACTTGATCATTATGATCTTCTGATTGATGATGGTCACCATTACTTGTGTTCATCATAATCATATGGTCATCATTAGTAATAACATGACCATGATCTCCTTCACCATGCATTAATGTGGTTGGTCTTGCGTTAATAGTGCTTAATACAACACCATAAGGATCTTGATCATTCTGATGTAATGATGATAATGACGATGATGATGATCCTTGGAACATTCTTGGAGACTCTAGTTCAGGAAGATGATAGTAATTACCATTAGTCACATCCATTTGATGAGTAAACCAATTAGATTCTTGACCTGATGATGATGATCCCATCATTGTTCTTGCATGGTTATTATAATTCATTGTTGGTAGCTTCTTCTTGAAAGCTCGACATACAACCCAACCTTCTTCATGAGGTGGTCCATTTTCATCAGTTTCAAGACGGTATTCATGCATTATCCAATCAGATTTTTGCCCATTTGGAGCACGACCTTTGTAAAAGACAAGAGTCTTCCTCATCCCGACAAGCTCTTGCTTCGTGTATATAGCTTTGTCTCGACCCGTTGCTTTCCAAAATCCAGATCCTGTTGCTCTATTGGTTCGTGTCCCTGTTGGATACTTTTTGTCTTTGTGGCTAAAGAAATACCATTCCCTCTCTTCTCCTGTCCCTCTTCCACATAACTCTATATATTCAAAAATAAATAACATTATATTATGAAATGTGAGCTACTTAATCACAAGGCAATACATTCATTACACTTTTGAGAATTAATATAACTAATGCATACAAACCTTGGATGTCCCATGGTTCGATTTTGTAGAGATCAACATCTTTGATAACATCAACTTGCATTCCAGGGAATGCAACTTTGTTCTTAAGATAATAGTCAACGAGTTCTTCATCGGTCGGATGAAATCGATAACCAGGAGGAATGTGTGACAGACTCTCCATTTTATCTTTCTTTTTTTCTTAATATATATTTTCTGCAATGGAATTAATATGATATCAAGTTTTATAATATATCTATGTAGAAAAAGATTAACGTAATTATGCTTAAAGTATATATATATACCTTTTAAAAAAAGACTAAAGTATATATTTGAACCATTTCATTATGACAAAGTTACGTTTAATTATTCATAATATATTGATGAACCAAACTATCACATAAATGATAATTAAAATTTTTACGTATATGCATCATAAATCATAATGCATGGATTTAATATACTAATTAACTTTCCATAGTCGTGGAATAAACTTATTATTATTACTTTCTATTTTTTAATTTTCCCATTTGTCCACCATAGTTAATGAAAATGAGGGGAAATAAATTATGAACAACATATTGAAAAAATTATAAAGGTTAGCTAAGTTAACATAGCTTCCGAGAAAAAACAATGTTATATAGAAAAAAAAATAGTTATATTCATTATTTGTATTAAATTTTCTTGCGTGAAAGTGACATATTTGTTATTATTAATACGATTCTGTAAAATATTGAAACTCATAAATCTTTTTTTTTGGATAAAGAAAACTCATAAATCATACATGGTTCTACATATATATACTGAAAGAGACTTACTTGAATCTTCTTCTTACATATGCAAGACTAATGAGAATATATTCGATATTTTTGTCTTCTCTTGATTCCTCGTAGATTTAGACAAAAAGACAAAAAGCGTTTTGTCTTGTTTATGTTGAGATCATGAAAGACTTGGGAGTGTTCCGATAATGGCGGATTCTCTAGGCTTATATATACACACATTTATATAGGCACATAAATGTAAACAGAGACAAAAACGATGCAAAAGAAAATGTGCTTTTTAATTTTTGTGAATTATCTTTTTTGTTCTTTATTAAGAGAAGATTCTATTTAGATTTTGAGGATCATTAATTATTATAACTAAGCTATCACTGTCTTTTCCTCTCTCTACCTGAAGTGTTGCATAAGTTTTCACTTTCTATGTGTGTGTGATAGATAAGTAATGTAAACTTTTATAACTATCTCTTACCAACTTTGGAATGCGACATTTTTCAAATAAAATATATATTTTATCATATTAACTAGTCATGTGCTCATGACTAAGTGTTCAAAGGGGAAATCATCGTGGCCGCAATGGTCACGTTTTTGTGGTTTGGGTGTTCATACCTCTTAAAGAATCTGTAAGATAGGTAATATTGGAAACCAAAATGTACATATCAATATTATTATAGAATCAAAAATGTTTAATTCTCTTGGTAGGATATTATTGTACTAAACCTAAATAGAATATAAGTGGAATCTTAATAGGGTTATTGTACTAGTTATTATCCGTTGATGTTACTCGAAGTCTCAAATATTAATACACTTAGATTCAACTTAATAGATGCTAGTTTTTTTAATAGACCGTTGATCGTCAAATAGCAATATAATATCTTTGGTCGTGTTATTTATTAGATTCGTTTGGTGAAATTGATACGCATGTTCTTTTCGAACACTTTAAATAAACAATATGTTTTTGTCTTTTGTATGCCTTGACTATTCTTGATGGATATAAATTATATTTACATGAGCATTAATAAACACTTGCAAATATTTCAACTATTTAACTTTAACTAATCAATAGTTGATTAAAACGAAATAATCGATTTTTAACTCTTACAAGTTGATAAAATATTTTTTTGAGTATCTGTACTTTCTTTATAATTAATTAAAAATTTAGAACCGTACTGGTTCTTAACTTAGGTTAATTCTGATAATATTTACTTTTTATTAAACTTTTACTTTTTATTGTTTAGAGCTATAAAGATAATATATATATAGTGTAGTGTATTAATTATGTTATTTTCCTTAAATAGACGCATATTCTTCTTTTGAAACGTCTAAAAGAATACAGGATGCATTATTTTTCTTTCGATAGATGATGATAATAAATTATGTAAATTAAAAAAAAATGAGGAACCAGTAACAAAAAAAATAAAAAAAACTTGAAACAACAATATAATAACGTGGCGTAACATGAGTGGTTACGTAATAACACAGGGAACATCATCGCGGCTGGGCCCACTTTTCTTCCTTGAGTCCCCACCAATTGTTTCTCGGTTTGGTTCATTTACACAAATGATATTATTTACATACCATTTCACAGATATTATTATAAACTATCGATTATGAAGACAACATACGCTTTCATGTTTTACACCATATATCTATATATTATTTATTTTTGGAAAATATTTTTAATCAAATTCTAAGCAAATGTTGTGTGGTATATTTATGCCCGATTGAAATTCAAGATAATTATGTACTCATATCACATGGTCCACATTTGTCTTTTATTCAACAATAACTTGATCCGTAATTTCACTCAAAAATAATTTGTCTTATTTTTCCTCACTCGACTAACTTTTGTGGTCATACATCAATTAATTAAATACCATTAAAAAAAGAGACATCAATCAAGGTGACATCGTTTAATTTTTCATTCGATGAGGACAGATTCGTGTTATTACCCTTCTTGGAAATAACTAAATGAATAAAAAGAAGTTTGATGACAAAAATATTTTCATAAATTGCTTCTTGAATAGATGAAAGATAATAGACACTATAGATCATAAGGATCATTAGATTCTATATAGTGTAATATTATGACCTAATGCTAGACCTTATATTCTTTTGCCGACGATAAGTTTTTATTTTATTTTCCTTACGTTTGCGTCTCTATGATATTGCTATTGATATTTAAAAAAAAAAACTATAAAGTTGGTTCTTAAGCAGTACGCTTCTATCTCTAACTCTCCACTTGGAAACATTATGATTATGCCTGTATCATTTTACTATGGTCTATTATATATATTTTTGCACGCATCTATCTTCCTTCCTGAGTAATATATATGCACGTACTATAGATAGACTCATTTATATGTGGTCATATTTAGTATTTAATTATTTATATATATTAAGTATATATATATATATATGCATGCATAGTTGCATACATACATTTTCGATGAAAATGTCACATTTAATTTCAAAAACATAATTTAATTTCATTGGATAGTGGGACCCACAAACCGACTGTTTTGAGTACATTCAGGAAACTAAGAAAGTGATAGTTAATCCAAACCCATCATAGCACACGTTTTCTTTGTCCAGACCGAACCGGTTAAGCTGGTTCTTTTATAACCAGTAAAGTTACGTTAATTTTATCTTCAGGTTGAAGCCGTTGGGCTGGTCCCGCAAGAAAGTATATGATTGGACTCCTGAGTCTGACGTGGTCCTAGCCACTGTCGTCAAGTCAGCCATTGCCAACGAACCACCGTTCTTTCCGGTCTAATGAGTGGGTCGAGCGTTATCATTATGTACGTGGCCAAAGTAATGGGGTACACGTGAAGCTCGTGAGAATGTGTTACGTTCATTGATTTATCTATCTATTTGCACCCATTTATACGTCACTGGACTATGCCAAAGTGAAGATAAACTATGCAACAAAGTGATTGGTAAATTACCAAAACAAAAAAAAACACACGAGAAAACAAGAATAGTGGAAACAAAATGAATTTTAAAACGTTGACAAATGTTTTGAAGTTTGATTAGTGGCCAAAAAATTTATAATTACATCTTCAAAAGATAATTAAAAGAAGTGGAGAAAAATATGACGAGGTGTAAATTTATATAATTTCATGAAAATGATTGGTTGATTGTGGTGGAGTTGTGGAGATCATTCGTCCACCAAAATGTATTCATGGTCATATATATATATAAGCCTATAAGGTTATGACGACCAAAACAATACAAATCATAGGGAACATTGTAATCATTTACATGGAAAACGTACGATTTGTATATAACATGGTCTTTTTATAAGTGTTTATGTTTGTCTTACTAAAGCAATTCATAATATTAATATTTAGTGGAAAAAATTAGATCTTCAAGTATGTTAGATTAGCCATGATTGACTCTTTATTCGATAATGTATTGATTTTTTTTGTAATGCAATGTTGGCATTGGCATGATATTATTTCTTGATTTTTCTCCAATAAGTGTATTATTGACATGCATGAAATAGCATAATTATAAAGAAACAAGCATTTTTTTGGTATGGTGACATGTTTTTCTTGTATTTGCCAGCTTCAAACCAATCAAAATTTATGTCTTTAAGTTGAAGAGAAGAGAAACACATAAAACTATATAAAATCACTCGTGCACAAGAGTTATAACTAATATAATTATTTAAAATAATCTCAAGTGTAAATAATTACAAAAAAATAAAATCATGTCTTTTTCTAGTGCTAAATATATATATGCACTTTGCGAATACGTTTCCTCAATAAATTGTCAACGTTCCCACCTAATGCTAAATTATTAGAGAATAAATCCTTAATTCCTTATTAAATATTGTATAGAGTCACCTCATATATTATAGTTAATAATAATGAGAATTATAGCAAATAATTAATCATGACTACGAAATTAGAACAAATAAAGAGGGCCAATGATTGCATTTCATTTTCTTATGTTATATGGGATCAATTGTTCTAGTTATTTTCTACAGTTGTTAAAAATTAAAAAAAATCTAAAACAATTTTATATGACTAGTAAATATGATAATAATGTATAGGGTGAATTGTATAGCTGGGCCTATATAAAGGCTATAGATTGGGCTTAAGTTAACTTGACTAAGAATTTAATCATTGGGTCCATGTACCGACGGTAAAATCCGGTTTATTCATAAGTTTGAATCGACCGAATTTACCGGTTTAGACTTTTAAACCAAAGCGTAAGACAAAAGACGCGAATTTGACAGAGACGTTCGACGAGGGTTTTAAGCCCTTTGTGAAGATTTTGTTTCAAAACCCGCGCTTTGCTTACTTCAATCGAATTCATCAGCATTAGCTTCTTCTCGTCTATTCAAAGTGTACTTTTCTTAAGTATATGTTGCAAAGTACGATGCTTTGTATCGATTCTACAACTGGGCAATTCCTGAAATCGAAAAAACCTGGAGAGGCTTTCAATTGAGAAACTCAGACGATGTTAAAGGCTAAACGTTTATGTTATCGTTTAGTCAAATCCAGAAAGGCTACAACTTGTGCTCTTCCCTCTGAACCATATTGCTCCACTTCAGCTGCCGTCTCTGCCGCTTCTGTTGACCACCAGTCTCGATGTTTGTCGTTGATAGTCAGACTTGGTCAGAAAGGTCTTGTAGACTGTGCTCGGGAAGTCACTCGCCGTGTTATCGATGGTTGTTCTTCGATTTCAGAAGCAGCTTTAGTTGCTGATTTTGCTGTTAACAATGGAATAGAACTCGATTCGTGTTGTTGCGGCGCATTGATAAGGAAGCTTACGGAGATGGGTCAGCCTGAATTAGCTGAAACTTTCTACAATCACAGTGTAATTGGAAATGGTATTGTTCCTGATTTGTCAGTTTTAGATTCAATGGTGTTTTGTTTGGTTAAGTTAAGGAGAATTGATGAAGCTAGTGCTCATTTGGATAAAATTATATCTTCTGGTTATTTTCCTAGTAGAAACGCCTCTAGCTTAGTAGTTGATACACTTTGTAATCAAGATCGATTTCTCGAGGCGTTTAATTGCTTTATACAAGTGAAAAATAGAGGCAGTGGTTTATGGCTTTGGTGTTGTAAGAGATTGTTTAAAGGATTGTGCGGCCAAGGCCACTTGGATGAAGCAGTTGGGATGTTAGATACTCTGTGTGAGATGACGAGAATGCCTCTACCAATTAATCTATATAAGTCTCTCTTTTACGGTTTTTGTAGAAGAGGATGTTCTGCTGAAGCAGAGGCTCTGTTTGATCATATGGAAGCTGATGGTTACTTTGTGGATAAGGTTATGTACACTTGTTTGATGAAAGAATATTGCAAAGACAACAATATGACAATGGCAATGCAGCTTTACTTACGGATGGTAAAGAAAAGTTGTGAGCTTGATCCTTGTATTTTCAACACTTTGATTCATGGGTTTATGAAGTTGGGTATGCTTGATAAAGGGAGAGTAATGTTTAGTCAAATGATAAAAAAGGGTGTGCGCTCTAACGTTTTCACATACCACATAATGATCGGTAGTTACTGCAAGGAAGGGAATGTAGATTATGCTCTGAGGCTTTTCGAGAACAACAAGGAGGTCGAAGATATGTCCCGCAACGTGCATTGTTATACAAATCTTATATCCGGGTTTTACAAGAATGGTGGATTGGATAAAGCTGTTGACTTGTTGATGAGGATGTTAGAAAATGGGATTGTCCCCGACCATATTACTTACTTTGTTCTCTTGAAGATGCTCCCGAAATGCCACGAGCTTAACTATGCTATGGTTATCTTACAAGCAATTTTTGATAATGGATGTGGGATCGATCCACCGGTCACTGATGATCTTGAAAATATTGAGGTAAAGGTTGAGTCTTTGCTTGAAGAGATTGCTAGAAAAGATGTGAATCTAGCTGCTGTGGGACTTGCTGTTGTCACAACTGCCTTGTGTTCGCAAAGAAACTACACCGCTGCTTTATCTCGTATCAAGAAAATGGTCAATCTTGGATGCAAACCCTTACCCTTTTCATACAATTCAGTGATTAAATGTCTGTTTCAGGAAGGTATCATCGAGGATTTGGGTTCTTTAGTCAATCTTATCCAAGAATTAGACTTTGTCCCGGATCTTGATACATATTTGATAGTAGTGAATGAGTTATGCAAGAACAATGACAGAGACGCTGCATTTTCTGTTATAGATGTAATGGATGAGCTTGGATTAAGGCCTACCGTCGCTATTTACAGCTCGATTATTAGTTCTCTTGGAAAACAGGGAAGAGTTATTGAAGCAGAAGAGATGTTTACCAAGATGCTTGAGTCTGGGATTCAACCTGATGAGATTTCTTACATGATTATGATCAATGCTTATGCGAGAAACGGAAGAATTCACGAAGCAAATGAGTTAGTTGAAGAAGTAGTCAAACATTTCGTTAGACCTAGCTCTTTTACTTACACAGTATTGATCAGTGGGTTTGTGAAAACAGGTATGCTTGAGAAAGGATGTGAGTATCTCGATAAGATGCTCGAAGACGGTTTATCTCCAAACGTAGTGTTGTATACTTCACTCATAGGTCATTTCCTTAAGAAGGGTGATTTGAAATTCTCTTTTACATTGTTCAGTTTAATGGGAGAAACCAAGATTAAACATGATCACATTGCTTACATTACACTTCTTAGTGGTTTATGGAGAGCTATGTCACAAAAGAGGAAGAAACAAGTTGTTGTAGAGCCAGGGAAAGAAAAGCTTCTTCAACGTCTTCTTCATACAAAGCCTATAGTATCAAGCTTCTCTTCTTTAAGCAACTATGAATCAAAAAGCTTTGCAATGGAAGTGATTGGGAAAGTGAAAAAGACTATAGTCCCAAATTTATACCTCCACAACGCCATTATAACCGGATACTGCGTTGCAGGAAGGCTAGATGAAGCTTATAACCATCTTGAATCAATGCAGAAGGAAGGAGTTGTTCCAAATCATGTAACTTACACTATTCTGATGAAGTCTCATATCGAACAAGGCGATATTGAATCTGCTATAGATTTGTTTGAGGAAACAGATTGTGAGCCAGATCAAGTTATGTATAGTACTCTACTTAAAGGTCTATGTGAGAGTGAAAGACCTGTTGATGCTTTAGCTCTGATGTTAGATATGCAGAAGAAAGGGATTTATCCGAATAAAGACACTTATGAGAAGCTGCTTCAATGTCTTTGTTACTCAAGATTGACAATGGAAGCAGTTAAGGTGGTTAAAGACATGGCTGCTATTGATTTGTGGCCTCGTTCGATTAGTCATACTTGGTTGATTTATATTTTGTGTGAAGAGAAAAAATTGAGAGAAGCTCGTGCTTTGTTTGGTATTATGGTTCAATCTGGGAGATCTTTATTGAATTGTACTAAACCGGGTTTGTTGAAAATGCTTAACCAAAATCAACAGCTTTAGTTTTTTTTTTTAATTACACAATGTGTTGTAAAGTTCTGTAAATGTAAAATAGAATAATGAATTACGTTTATCTTTTTTTTTAATTTTAAATATTAAATTTAATATTCATAAAACTGTATTCGTTAATTACATATTGATTCTGGAATCTTGAAGACAAACACATACATTACATTACATTATTATAAATTTATTATACACGTAGAATCATCAGAAAAATCAAAAACAAACTAAAAATAATTATCTCAAATCTCTTTAGCCATGAATAGAAGCAAAATGATTAATCAAAGCCAAAGCATTACTCGTTAACTGAGCAATAACCAGAATCCTTTCTCTTACCAAAACCTTAACCTTCCCGTTCATGTCATCTCCTTCAAACCCGTCCGTACAAGTGTTCTCAGCTGTCAAAGCCGCACTGACCCACGTTTGTATATCACTCATGTAAACCTTATAGTTTGAAGCACTTAGCCGACACATCTCACCAATCGATTTCCTAAGATCCTCCAACGTGTCACCTAACTCCTCCACACAGTCTCTCATGGCCACGCCTTCTCTTGGTTTGAGACGAGTATTTGAGAGACGCACCATTATTTTTGACGTGGCTTTAGCTGAGGCTAATGTGATGTTGATAGCCGCGTGAGCCATGAGCTTGGGGCTGGTTTGGATGAGACTAGCTTGGTTCGAGAGTGAAGAGAAGCAGAGTCTTGGATATGTTGTGAAAGTGCATGATGATTTTACGAACTCTGTGTTTGTTGTTGTTGTTGTTGTATAGACCAATTTGAGTGTGGTTATGATTATTGTAAGAGATATGAGAAAGTGATGATTAAATGTAAAAGAGTTACTCATTTTTGTGTATCTAATATAAGATTTATCAGATTGATATGTTTCTTTATATATAGAGAACGAAGATGATATTTAAAATTATAAAAAAATTCTTTAATATGCAAGTGGGAATGTGCATGTATAAAGATATTTTAAAAAAATAAGGGAAAATAAATAGGAATTTTTTTTTTTTTGTTAGGGTAAAGGGATATGTAATATCTAAAATGAAAAAAAAAACTGATGAGACATTGGTTGTGGGGTTAAGAAATTTTAGTTTTTAGCCAAAAAAAATCATTTGTTAAATTAAGTAATTAATTACATTTTTATTTTGGAATTGATCCATTTGATTGGTTAATAGATAATTCTCATGATGGGCAATTCATATCCTCTTTTTAAAGAAAAGCAAAATAGTGCTTAATTTTATTAGTTAATAACATATTATGATAGTAACGTTTTATTATTTGAAATATTTATTACAACTTGGAATGGCAAATACAAAGACTCTTAAATACAATAAAAACAAACTTATGATTAGTAAAAAACAAGTAAAAGATGTCGATGGTGAAAACCCAATCGTGGACGTATTATAAAAGCCAAAACATTTTAATAAAGGCTCTTGTCATCAAACACAGCTGCATGTGCTTCAGTCATTTTCAAGTTTTCCGATTTGGCACAAATCATAGTGTTTGCTCGGCTGCTCCCAAATATCTGAAATTATCTTAATTTTGATATTATTAAAACACCATAAAGCAGTGGCAAGATCTGAAGTGTCAAGTAGATTGTTAGATACTATAACTCTATAAGATAATGAACATTTCTCAGAAAATAAACTGTTTATACAGTGTTATTGCATTAAAAATGAATCAGATTTTTCACATTTTATGGATTAAACTACTGAACTCTTGAGATTAGTAAACGTTGTGGCTTTTACAATTACCGACATTTTGTGTTCAAGTACAACATGTTGGCTCATGGCTGTTGTCGTAAGAAAGTTATGTCTGTAACTGGTGTGGCTCATGGAAAGTCAATAGTTTGAAAATAAAAAAAATAGTTATTTCATCAGATTAAGATCACATCATTTTTTTCGCTATAGATAGGGAATTTTAGAAAAATTTGTAATTAGTGTAAGTTTTCGTACTATTAATTTAAGATTATTTAAATATAAATTAAAGTATATAGATATTCTCCATAAAATATGTCATACGTGTGTAAATATACAACATACACATATGTCGTATATATATATGATAATAAACGATTAGTCCGATCAAAGCGATACAAAAAAAATGGTGGAGACATCAGACATGGACCAAACTCAAGGAGTTATGAGATATGGAGCACACTGCTTTAGAAAAAGTCGTAGCAGACATCCCACGTGATTCAAACGAAGAATTATGTATATTTCTAAACTTCAATATCCATTCATTTATTCATTTTAAAAAATTCTTATTTTTGAAGATTTGAAATTTGTATTTCGCCAAAATATCTGATTAATTCCGAAGAGGAACACATTTCTTGCCAGAAAATTCAAGACATGATCGAAGAACAAAAACAACCAAATGGTCAACGAACAATAAATTTAAAACCAAAGTAAGTGATTTTATGTTTTTGATTATAGAGCACATAACACCATTTAATCACGCTTATATTTCAAACCTAATCCTATATGTGGTCAACGATTTCAAACAGTTATAGTTATATATAGAAACTTGTTATTGATATCAACTAATTACACTCCATCTTTCTTGCTTTTCTTTTTGGCTTTAGAATTACTATCTCTATTATCACTTTTCCTTTTTTATTTGATGTAAAAACATGAAAAGGTGTGCTCAACTTCCCACTATGAAACTAATGAGTGTAAATGTGAATTCAACTTGTCCAAATTTTATAATATTAGCCATGGAAATTAACTGTTACTAGTCTTCCATTTTTTGGGTAAATTTATCAAATTTTTTTTTTTTTTATCTCAAAATACAAATTAACGCTATTAAAAATCACATAAGAAAAGAAAAATTACAAAAATCGAAAAATATATTACATAAAACTTGAGACATTACATTACATTACATATATATTTTTTATAGGACAAAAATATTTTTTTAATTAGTACGTTTTAGCAAAAGCATTAATCAAGGACAAAGCGTTGCTCGTTTCGTGGCCAACGTTAGCGATTCTAGCTCGAACCGAGTTCTTGATCCGTCCATCCATAAACTTACCCGAGAACCCATCGGCGCAAGTGTTCTCATCGGTCAAAGCCGCACTAGTCCAAGTCTGTGCGTTACTCATGTGAAACGAAAACTGATCTCGACCTCTGGAACTCCCACAAAGCTTCAGTTCTTGGACCGACTTAGTCAAACGGTCAACAGTATCATTGATCTCCTCCACGCAGTCCTTGATGGCTTCAACCTCTCGCTTCTTCAGACCCTTGAAACTTGTAAGGCGTGAAACAAAGAGCTTTGTGGATTGGGCTCGGGTAAGTGTCACGGCTAGAGCGGTCTCGGCTAAACGTTTAGGGCTTGTTTGGATGTCATTTGCGTAGATGGAGAGTGAGTGTACACACACGGCTGGGTATGTAGTGGTTTTGCAAGATGATTCGATGAAAGATAAGGCTTTCTTGTAAGCTCCGGGCTGTGAGGCTGCTGTGGCCACCGTGAGCTCCGGCGAGAAAAGATATAAGATTGAGAGGATAACAAAGAGAAATTGTTTTGCCATTAGTGATTTTTGTCTATAAGAAAAAGAGAGATAAAGTGTTTTATTTTGTGTTGTAGAGATAATTAAGTTGAATATTTATAGCGGGTTCATTTTGGTTAGGGTTTAATTTTTATTAATTTTGTGTTTGAATATTAATATTTATAACCTGATATTATATTATAATAATAATTGTAATTTATAAAACCTAATCGTATATTTGTCGTTTTATTCGAATCAAGAAGGGAACAAAAAGATCGAAAAAGGAACTCCGCCAATCAAGCCGTGATATAATGGGTATTAATAGATATGGACATTATCAATGTCAAATCAAACATTTAGATGGGTTCATTAATTACTCTTTCAATGATCATATTACTGTTTGTAATGTTCAAACGAATCTTAGGCTACAAAAAAATGTAGAAATAAAATATAACCAAAGTTTACAGTTCATAATAAAACTATTTTTAGCTTTATCTTTATGTATAAGTTGTATCTAGCTCTAAGATTTCAGATATGATTGAACTAGTATGCTGCTTTATATCTTACCGACATAACTGGACTGTTGTTTATGCTGCGGTACGGATCATGCATAGTAGTTGCCTAGTTGGCTTGTGTATTTACTTTGATTTTATGGACTAAATAAAATATCTTGTCTTCTGAAAATTTTAGCGTCACTATTTTTTTTTTCTTAAAATAGATGAAACTAATATATTGGGTTGGGTGGGTCCTTTATTGTCGTATCGAACAAAAGTTTTGGTCTAATCTGAAATTGAGAAAAATAATGGAGGGAAGAGGAGGACACGACGATGAGAATGAATATAAAAAAATCCCACAAATTAAGGCATGATAAAATTTATAATTAACTAAATTCTAGTTATAGGCATGTGACATGTGAACATGAGTCCCTGTGTCAAAAGCACTATCGTACCACCTTCTCCGTGTGAATGCTATATATATAATTGTTTATGTTTTGAGTAAATTTCACTGTCGAAGTTTTTTTGTTTGGTCGAAAATTTAACTGTGGAATCTAATAATCAACTGTTGTTCTAGATTTATCAAATATAAAAACAAATTTTTTCTAGTGTAAATACTTTTCGCACGAGAATCAAGTTGAAATATTTTGCCCGTTCATTTGTATTGTCAAAAATATGGTGCAGATTATTGAAAAGTGTGAACTCAGATGATCTATGATAGACTTTAATAACGTAGTGGGATTATTGTCTAAAAATGCTAACTTTTAAATGGTTTCACAAAAAAAAAGATAAGGATTTTATGATGAAAGAAAATATACATTTAAAATAATAATTATTTTTTAATTTATTAAAATTTAAAAAACATCAATGTACTTCTTATGATGATGAGAAAATGGTGATTTAAAAATGTTTATTATTATGTAATTGAATGGTTAGTAGGTTTTTGCATTTTTTAAAATTAATGGTTTTTGTTTATTTCTTTGAAAGAGAGACTGTCGAAAAAAACATAAGATAGTTTGGTGTTACTCACGTGGGATGAACAAGGCCAACGTGCCATTACCAGGTAATCCCACCGAAAGATTCTCTTGTCTATGTAGGAACTGTTATTGAATAAAGATTTAAATAATTTAAATTTATTTTAGTTTAAAGTTAGTGTAAAATATTATCTAAAAATATAATATTTTGATTACATTAAAAAGTACAGTAAAATATAATAAAACTTGAACATAATGAAATTAATCAATATTAATATAAAATTTATTTTAATATATTTTTAAAATCAACAAATAAATAGTTAATTCAATAACAATTATTTTATTATATTTTTAAAAGATATGATTGTATTTTAAACACAATAAAATTTATTGGAATACAATATCTAATAAACTCACGATAATATTTCACACGTTTCAAGGTCGTTTCAGTCTATTTCAAACTAAATAAGCGGTTATTTTCAATACTCATCGAACCGAACTGGTTAGCAAAACCAGTTTACACGACTAAACCAATAAAGAATTTTTAGATAAGCTTGCTTACTTGTTTTTGAACTGGCATGGAAATGGCCAAACCGGGTTTTTCCGATTTACAATGTCAAATTTACCCCTGAGGTCCACCGTCTTTGACAGTCTCTTCCTTTTTAAAACTCTACATCGATAAACTCAAGAATTTGTCTTCTTCTATATTTTTGATATCAATCTGCGAACCCTGATTTACTCGTGAGCCATTATCACTACCAATCCAAAAGAGCTTTTATTATTGTTTCACTGTATTTTAACTCGTGACCTGATTCGCTGAGTTCACGAGAGCCCCGAGTCTAACACTTCAACAAAACCATGAGTTGGTTGCGTAGAATCGATCTTATCGATCCGTACACGTGTTCACCTCTCATCGTCCGTGAAACCTCCATTTTTGATCCTTCATTCATTGAAGACGATGAGGAATATGTATGTTTCCCTTTCGATGTTTCATCACCTAGTCCACTTGATCTATTCGAAACCGTGACGGATCTGGTCAAGGTTGACAAATCTCCATCGTCTTGCAAGTACCAGCTGATTCGTCGGAGATTGGAGCCGGAATATCCACTCAAGTATCTTTGTGATCGAGTTTTTGATTTGGAATCTAAGTTTGATCTATTGGTTGGTCCTAAGAGCCGTGATTGTGACCGGAAGTACAAATTGACGAAGGAGATCAAGGGATCTGGAGAGAAAAAGTACAGATGGGAAGCGGAGATTCAAGGAACACCGGAGCGCAAGTACAAGCTGGAGATGGAAGGATCAAAGGGAGAGAAGAAGTACACGTGGACGACTGAGATTAAAGGAGGGAAAAAGGATGAAGAACGTAAGTTAGTTGCTTTGAAGAAGGCTAAAGTCAAAGCTATTGCTGCTGCTGCTGCTGCTGAAGCAGAGAAGAAGAAGCAGCAAAAGAAGAAGAAGAGTTACAATTGGACGACGGAGGTGAAGAGTGAGAGGGAGAATGGAGAAGTCTCGCATACGTACATCATCAAGGCTTCTACTGGAGGTGAGAAGAAGAAACATGAGGAGAAAGAGAAGGAGAAGAAGGAGAAGAAGAGCAAGAAGAAGGAGAAAGCACGTGTTGTAGTTGTAGACTCGGAAGACGAAGAAGAAGATGACTCAGAAGAACATAGAGCCATCGTTCTCAAGAAGGTACTACTATAATCCATTAAACTTACTTTTATGTTTTTTTCAGTCATTGTCATGAAATTGGTGAACAGTTACTTTCATTTGTTTAATAGCTATAGTCATGGTCTTAAGAGTTTGGCGTTTTCAGAAGTTGAAACTTTTATGTGCTTGATGATATAATTTATTCATAAACTTGGTGATACATTACCTTGAATGTCATCTTTAACCTAGCTTAATGGTTGTTGTTATAAAGGCTTTTGCCAGAAGAAATGGAGCACTTAGGAACAAGAAGGGGAAGAACAAGGAAATGTCTTATGAATATGCAGCTGTAATGATCCAGAGGGCTTTCAGAGCTTATGTAATTCGCCGATCAAAGGCATTGCGTGCTCTTCGTGATCTAGCTATTGCAAAGACTAAACTGAAGGAGCTAAGAGCTTCATTCCATAACTTCAGCTACCGTCGCCTGATTGCCCAGGATGCAGAGGAGCGCCAGAAGTTCTCAGAAAAAATCATTGTACTCCTCCTCACTGTTGATGCCATCGAGGTATATCATTTATCGTTATTAATAAGTCTCATAGAATACTAATAATGCTCTTCAATTGGATCAGTTTTGAGCCCTTAAAAAGCAAAGGCATTCAGATTATATTTATGATTAGATTAATTAAGCTCAGAAGATTTTAAGGTATTGAGTGTTAAGAACGATGGAACTTTTGTGTGTGTTTGTTATCAGGGAGTGGATGTAATGGTTCGAGGAGCAAAGAGATCAATGGTGGACGAGCTGGAAGCAATGCTGGATGTAGTAGACCCCCAGCCGCAGGGGAAACAGTTGTCGATGAGAAGAAGAACATTTGATATGCCAGACAGTGTGATCGGCAAAGAAATCGCAGAAGGGGTGACTCAGATCGTGCAGATGCTTGAAACAGAAGAAGAATGATGTGTAACTGTGTGTGTTGGTGAGTCAGGAGGATGTTTTAGTTGTGTTTGCTGTCTGAGAAGAATTAATCAGCTTTTCTAGTTTGATTTAGTGTTCAGAATGTTTCTAATTATGCTGAAGAAAATAATAATGAGAGTGGCTTGAGGAGGAGATTGGTCATTGCTGTGACTTATTGATCTCATTTCTCAAATCTTGTCTCGTGTGTCTTCTTAGTGTGTCTGTGCTTTTATTAGACTCTGTTTTGTCAAATTGCTAATGTCTTGGTTTTGCTTATGTCTACTGTTTAACGGCCAGTCCATCTTTAGATCTAATGAAGATTTTAAATTTAAAAATGCAAACGAAGTTACAACACGTTTATTACTTTATAAATTTTGAAAAGAATTAGAAAGTAAAAACCATACTGTATTTTTCTTTAATTGGGCCAAGAAAAGCCTTACGTATAGTGATTTCATGAGATATAGCCTTACATATATTGGGCCGAAAAAGCCCACGATAGTTTAGGTTTTATTTTTTCTTCAACTTCTCTGTTATAATATTAGGTTAAGAAAAAGCTTCCCGATCCTTATAGCATACAACGCCGTTCGCCTATCAGGTTTCAATACTAACCCAAAATTTTGGAAAAGATTTGTGTATGTGATTTATCGGTTGGTGTGTTTGTGAATTTACAGAAGAAGAAAGAAAAACATGGCTTATCAAGCAATGAAGCCAGGAAAGGTTGGTGTGGAAGAATCACTTGAGCAAATTCATAAGATCAGAATCACTCTTTCCTCTAAGAACGTGAAGAACCTGGAGAAAGGTCTTACTTCTTCTATTTTTCCTTGATTTTTATTTATCTAATCGTTTTGACCAGTAGCTTTATTAAAATCAGCTCTAGAGTCTAGATATTGAATATTTGATTATAACTTGGAATTCAAATATGTAGTGTGTACTGATTTGGTTCGTGGAGCCAAAGACAAGAGACTCAGAGTTAAGGGACCAGTGAGAATGCCAACTAAGGTTCTTAACATCACTACCCGAAAAGCTCCATGTGGTGAAGGTATAAATTACATTATATGTTACTGTATTTGTTGCTTGTACAAATGGATTTAGGGGCTATGGGGATTATATCTTTTAATTCTGCTCACTACTGGTTTTAAATACATATGCTAATCTATGAAAACATTTTCAAAAGTCTTGAGAAACTCTAGAGCTTGGATTTGGAATCATTCCTTAATTCTTAAAATTTCTGGAACCGGGGAACTAAATGACACTTTCTATGCACCTTCATTATTGCCACTTGAGACCTGAGTTAAACTATGGGGTTTGGTCTTTGTAATTGCTCTTATGTTTTTTTTGCTACTTTGGATACTTTTATGTGGCTTAAACTTGTAACATTGGTATTGTATCAGGAACCAATACATGGGACAGATTTGAACTTAGGGTTCACAAGCGTGTGATTGATCTCTTCAGCTCTCCTGATGTGGTTAAGCAAATCACTTCCATCACCATTGAACCTGGTGTTGAAGTTGAGGTCACCATTGCCGACTCTTAGATCTTCAACCTTGCTCTTATCTTTTATGTTTTTTTTTTTCTTTTTGTTTTTATTCTACTTCTCTTGAAGAAACAATCTGCTTTACTATGTTCGAACCTACAAACCAATCTGCAACCGTAGTTCTTGTGTTTCTTAATTAAAGAGAGATTTTGTCTTAATATAGTTTTTTTACACGTAATCAAGATGAGACGTTAATATTCGTGTTACTCTTTCAGTTTAAGAGATGTTCTACTATACTTGGAAAAAATAAAATTGTGGAAGAACCAATTTTTAAAAAACACTAGAAGATGAAGGAACTTGGAAACTAGACTGTTTAACATAATGCACAACTCTTGTCCAGCAAAATAGTGAATTATAGATCCATGAAACATCTCCTAAGCCATTTTATAAATCACATTCATAAAAACAACTGGGTTATATATTATTTCTGGATTAATAAACAGCTATAAGCTTGTTTAAGGCCTGTCAATGATGAGTAAGCTCTTGACTATTTACTATCAGATTCTATTGTTATAAGTGATGTGATGATTGTTGTTTCGAATAAGGCCCTTACCTTTCTAACGAATATGGGCCGTATATAAGGCCCTTACCTTTCTAACGAATATGGGCCGAATATAAGGCCCTTACCTTTCTAACGAATATGGGCCGTATATGATTTGGGCCTCACATTCCCGCCCATGCCCATAACATGTTAGGGTTTCGTAAAACTTGTCTTCACCCTTATATTTAAGGTTTAAAAAAAAAACTTTCGTCGTCCTTTGCAATCCGCCGTCGAAGAGAAATTTCTTTCGTCTCTCAGGTGTCTTTACTAACACCCAAGTTTTTTTTTTAATTTTTTCCTGAAATTTGTTGAAACTCCATTGTTTATGTGATGGATCGATTTGTGTGTTTGTGATTTTACAGAAGAAGAAAGAAAGAAAAAAGGTGAAAATATGGCTTATCAACCAATGAAGTCAGCAAAGGCTGGTGTGGAAGAGTCACTCGAACAAATCCATAAGATCAGAATCACTCTCTCCTCCAAGAATGTTAAGAACCTCGAGAAAGGTTTTATACATTTTCTCCTTGATTTTGATAGTTTTAATAGTTTTGTTAATTTAGCTTTCGGTTCTAAGCAGCTCTTAAAACCCACACCATATAGATAAATTTTATTAAAAGGATATATTTAGTGTTTCAGTTTCTGAGAGATGTACAAGTTCATTGCATTTTGTAAAATTATGTTGCTGCATTGTTTCAGTGATGATGGTTATTAATAAATCATTTGATGATTTGGTATGATTTGGTATTAAATAGTAAATCATTGTTTTTGATCTAAATGATATTTGTAGTGTGTACTGATTTGGTTCGTGGAGCAAAAGACAAGAGACTTAGAGTTAAAGGACCAGTAAGAATGCCAACTAAGGTTCTTAACATCACCACCCGAAAAGCTCCTTGTGGTGAAGGTATATTATCACTTCCTTTTGAGCCCGAGTGTTTTGGAACCATTCCTTAATTTTTCTATTACTCTTGTTTATTGCTTTTGTCTAAACATCGGTTAATTATTGGGTTTGTTAACAGGAACTAACACATGGGACAGATTTGAACTTAGGGTTCACAAGCGTGTGATTGATCTCTTTAGCTCTCCTGATGTGGTCAAGCAAATCACTTCAATCACCATTGAACCTGGTGTTGAGGTTGAGGTCACCATTGCCGACTCCTAAATCTTCAAACCTTACTTATGATTTTGTGGGTTTATTCAAGAAACAATTTTCAGCTACACTCTTGTCCAATGTCTTGCTTTTATTGAAACCTAAGTGTCATGTTTTCTTTATTTAATAGATTTTGAAGTTTCGAATCTTTCGTGATCATATAGGACTTGTTTCAGTAGCCAAAAATATACTTAATTATTCGTATGAATTTCAGTAACGAATCTGTTAAAAAGATTTGAAAGATTAAAATTACATAAGAACTCAGTAAAATTTTCAGTACATAAACATGATCGTTTTTAACATGTGTTTATCATAACTCAGTTTTAGTAATACATTTGTGAACAAACTAGTGATCCTTTGTCTTACTCTCATGAACCATCTCTTCAGCATCCTCAAATCTCTGATCATTGATTTGAAGCTGCAAATATGAATCCCAAGAGTCGATTAAAAAAGCTAATATTACAACAACAAAAAGTCTCAAAAAGGTAACATGAAGCAGCATATGTTTTCTAGTTTACCTCAAGCATAGGCTGAGCAATACCACCTTCATCTTCATTGGAATGACCAATAACACTCGTAGGACTCTGAGACATTTGCCATTCCACATCTTCTTCCGTTGCAAAACACAGGAAAATATTACATTTCTTACTACCATTTCAAGATGAACAAATAAACAGGCTCTTAAATTTAAACTTGTTGTATAAGAACACTTACCTTCTCCAACAACATCCATCTGATCAGCACTAAACACCCAATTATGTCCGTTTTCTCCTTCTTCTTCTTCTGATATAAACAATGACACAACAATGTAAATGGCTCAAGAACTAAACATTGCATTATAATGATAATAGGTTCAGGATTATATTTACCTTCAACAGGTTCTGGATTCAACTCAGCACACTCGCAGAATACATCAAACAGAGTATCCACTTTTATAAGACATACAAAAGGATTAGTATAAGAGACTCTTATATAATGAAACAAGGAAGTACTATCTACTATGTCCTAAAACTCACATTGGCTAGAGTCTGAAGGAACAAGCCTCATCTCTTTGATCTTTGATAACTCCAAAACTTGAGTGGATTCTGTATCAGACTCATCATCATCCTCATCCTCATCTTCTTCTACTTCAATCTTCAAAAATACAACCATAAGGAACAAACATTGATGTGCAGATAAAACTGGATAAGACTTTTAATTTAAATCACATAACTCAAATTCAATCAAAACGTTTAAGCCATATTCTTAAATTCAACACAAATCACAATACCTGAGTATATAAACAAGGAGATGAATAAGCTTCAGGATCTCTAGAAACAGCATGAAGAGATATTGATAAGAAATCAACTGCATAACCTTTAGCCATGTCTACATCACTCAGCCAAATTAATTTCCTGAAATTAACAAAACACCATCACATTGTCATCATCATATCTCCGTAAACTATGGCAAGTATCTCAATCTAAAAGGAGCAATTCCAATATATGTATTTTAACCTGGAAGTGATGTAGAGTGTTCCAGGAGACTCAACGGAGCGGTTTCCTAAAACGACAGCGACGGAAGGCTGAACATGCATAAGTTCCTCGCCGTTAGATTCGTCCAATACCGGTTTACCGAAGCCATCTCCGGTTCGAAGCGTAAACTCTCTAAGACCAGCCACCATGTTTTCCGATCACTAAGAAGCTGAAATTTCTAGCTTGGTTTTTCTTAGGGTTTGCTCAAGGGAATCATTTCTTCTGGTTTTACTGACTGATGAACAACATTATTGGGCTTCAACTAAATGGGCTTTAATGAAAAGGCTCATCTTATATTGTGGGCTATAGAGACATAAGTCTTTAGATTGTGGTTGGTTAAGTAAAATCAGTTTTTTATACTGTCGACAAACAATTACATATTATTTCTTTAAAATTACATATGCAATCTGAAATGTTTTGTTTTCTTTGACTAGAGATAGTTTTGATTGACTAATTTTTTTTTTTAATTTGCTATGTATACGTATGTGAGTGAAAATGTCGTTTTCTTTAAGAGCAATGAGGTATGGTGATGATGGATAAGGACGCAATGGCGTGGTCATGTGGATGGGGGATGGTTTATGGGGTTCATTGCATATTGTGACAATGCATATATTAATGAACATATCATTTTCAACAACGACTATCTTCTCTTTAAATTTTTATAAATTTTTATTATTTAACAATACATATATTTTTTTCTTTATTATACTTTAATTACTTAATATTCCGATTCATTATATTAGTTTCAGATGCCATCTTCTCATGCATGTGCATTTTTTAATATTTTATTTGTTACGTTATTCTCCATAAAGAAAAGACAAAAGTAAATTCCAAACTCAAAATGAAATTTAAGACAAACAAACATCTTTTCATATTTACACTTATAAAAAAGTCATATAATAATAAAAAAGACTTTATTCTCACCCACACAAAGCACTCTAATACCAATCAAAACTCTTTTATATAATTACTTATACAAAATAACTACTAATCTTCTTACTAATTTCACTCGTCTGAACCATCACAGAGGTGATATTTGTTCTAAATTACCAATATATATATATAAGATTTGAATTAAGCTTCAATAATGGCTTCTCCTCGTGGAACCCTAACCCTAAACACATGTTCCTCTCCAGTACACTTATCAACCTTGACCACCCATCGACTCTTCCTCACATGATCACGATTATGATTGTTATTGTTCATCATCATCTTCTGATTATCGTTGACCCTCGTCACGAGCAACCCTTCTCCTATAGGCAAAAACTGCGTTTTCCTCCCATCGCTAAATCTCCACGACCCTCTTGAAAACGCGTTATAACCTACCACAACCGCCACACCATTTCTTGCGTTTTCTTCATGGTGATTAAGGATCTTGCTAACGATCTCTTGGTGGTTCTCGAGGTTACAATCAACGAGGACGAAATCGGCTTCTCCGAAATGATCATTGACTAGTGTGTCATCGTTACAGTCTCCAACTACGAATTGTATCTGATGAATCTCTGATGGTTTCAACATTTTCTTGGATATGATTAGTTCTTCAATGCCACGTAAAACGCACAAAACTTGACCGTGCGTTTGGTTAGCCGCTGAGATAAGGGCAACAAGTATGTCGGCATTTGCTGCTCCGGCGCAAGCCACGACTATCTTTCTCGCACTATTGCCGGCGGCTAGAGCTGAAATGAATTCGGCCACGTTTGGTTCTTTTGTTCTTTGATCCTGAAAATACATAAAAAGATATGTCAAAATGTAAAATTAATCCGGTTTAGATCAAGTAATTAATACAAATATATAAGTAAAAATAAACTCTTACCATTTTCAATGTATTGAGATAAGCTTTAGTAGCATTCTCGGCAGACCAAAAAGCCATTTTATTTTCAATAAGATTTATCTCAATCTCTTAAGTTTAGAAAGTTTTGAAGTTGTTGATGATGGTTTTTGATTTTGTGGATGGTCTTTATTTATATATTGGGAGATTTGTGAAAGGGACAAGATTCAAACAGGCTGGTCCAGTCTCATGAATATTTTCTTATTGATACAAAGACAATTATAAATTGAATAAATTTGATCAAGTTGTAACAGTATTCTACATACGTGTATATAATATGGTATATTTTGTACATATTTAAAAAACAGATTGTCTCATTGTCGAGAGGCCTTAGCTCTATTGTCACTGTTGGTCTTTAGACTATGTTCAAGGGTTCTTCATAATGGCATTTGATAATTAATCACAAAAATATACAAATAAAACACTAATTAGTTTATGGTAAATTTAACATATTAATGTTAAAAAATGGTAATTATTATGTGTGATGAAAAATAAAAATATAAATACAAATAAAAAATGTTAGTCGTTAATCTCAATGTTGAAACATGTTACACAGATATACACAAACATTAAAAATTTATATGTATAGATAGTTTCAAAAGCTAATTACCCAAATATATATGATTAATTAAACTAATTAGAAAGATAATGTGTGTTTGTGTGTTTAAATTATAAGTAAAAATGAGCTGTAATGTCTAGTGCAGCAGAGGCAATGGAGATCTCAATGAGATTAAATATATAAAAAAGTTCTCTTAAAAAATAGTACAACAAAGAAGTGAATTGAGATTGATACACATCTTAGAGACATAGAGAACATGGGTCCATGTTTGTTCTGACAACAAACAAGCCTATAGTTTTCTAACAAGATTAGATTCTTGATTTCACAAAATTAGCTATAACGTACGAATTTATACATTATTATATATATGTATATTACATTATAAATTATACAATCTAGTGACCGTCCTCTCTCGTACGGGTTTCCATGAAGCTTCGTATACACTTAATCTAATCATTGTCCTAACCAAGACATAAACTAATGTTAGGCTTATCATGAAACATATCTACTTTATACTAGTATACGTTACATATTAAATTGCCATATATATGTAAAATAATGAAAATTGTTTACATTAAAATCGATAGTTCAAAGTGGTGATTAATACTAGTCACGAGATGTAGTTACAAAAACATATAGTGAAGGATGCGTTGAATCCAAAGGCATAAAGAGCCATAATGTCCCATGCTGATAGATATGATTCAGAACAAAATGTTTGAATAGTTTTGGTTTTGGTGAGACAAGTTCTTGAAGTTGACGAAGATATATCAGTGCATGATGTTTTTTTTTTCTACTTTAACTAGTTTCATGCATCTGTCATTATTATTGCTTTATACCTTATCAAGATAAGGTTATTGAATTTGAAGGTTAAATTGGCCAGACCGAACTGGTCCAAAGGTTTTGAAAGATTTGGATCTGGTTCAAATTTTAGCTTAAAAAGTTGTGGTCCAAGTGCAACTTGAAACAGTTTCTATTGGTTGATTTGAAAAAAGAAAATAAAAGTAAAATAACAGATACCAAAAACATAAGAAAATAGCAAAATCTTGAATTTGATAAGGTTTATATATAATAGTATATAATTAGCCATGTTTAATCATGTTTTTATGGTCCGACGTTCTAAATACTTTAGAAATGTTGGGATATATACTAAAATATCAAGATATTATTTTAACTTAGAATAACTCTTTAAATAAGTGTACATGTATACTTGTCTTGCCGATCAATATTAAAATCACCAGAAATATAAACGGAATAAAGGAAATTTATATTTATTAAATGATATATTATCGATTAAAAATAAACAAAAATAAAAAAATAAAGCGAACGTGAGGAGACAACGATAAAGAACAGTGAGTGGCTACAGATTTTGCTTCGACCATTCTAGGAGACATCATCTTTTATCACTGTCTTTTTTTTCTAATGTTATTTTTCCCTTATTTATGTTTATTTATTTTTGTGTAAGATTAAATAAAATGAATATGCACGTTAAAGTTTAAATAAACTAAAAAAAAGAAAATATCAAAAACATCAATTTTAGTCAAGGCCAAATAATCTAGATGAGAAATGACCAAAGAACGTTTAACAACTCAACAAGAATGTCTAAGGAGTAACCATATCACATAAGTCTGTAATAAATTTTAGTCAACAATAATAACACCATTTTAGTCTATGATTTTGACATAATAAATCTAAACCGATCACAAAAATTAAATCCCTAGAAATTATAAAGCACACCAAAAGAGAAACTTGAACTCCACATTCCACACAACTAAAATCTGAATCCCTTAACCACTTTTAAAGCTCCCTTACTTTCTACACAAGAAAACTTTCTGACTTTGATCCAAGAATTACTCAACCACTATGAGATTGGCTCCTAGTGTCACCGGAATCATCATCACCACCGTCATCTTCATCACCATCTTCGGCTTTGTTAGTAGTTGTGTTCATATTCTCATATCCATGATAGGTCGTTGTGAAATTGTTCATAGATGAATTGTCGTTGTGGAAAGAAGAGGGCATTTGAGCCATTGGTCTTACTACACCATCACTGTAAGGTTGTTGTTTCGGCTCTTCTACTGTGGCTACCACGGGAGAAGTAGAATTCATGGTGGTTATGGTGAAAGTAGGAGGTTGTTGTTGAGGTTGTGGAGGAGCAAAAGGCTCAATGATTCTTGGTTTCTTCTTCTCATTTTGCTCTGCTTGATGCATCACAATGAAACTTCCCATTACCACCTGCGAAAAAATCGACTTTTTAATGCTCTGAATTTGTAAATATGTTTTCTATGTATAATCAAATTGTGTTACCTGAACAGGAGCGGCTGCTATGAGCATACCAGCAAGGCCACCTCCAATGATATTACCATTTGATCCGGCTAAAGAAATGCTCATACCACCAGACCGACCTCTTGTTCCTCCGTGTTCAGTAGGCATAAAGGATCCCGACAGCGAAAGTATCTCAAATCGACCCTAAGATAAAGAAATAAAACATTGACTCAAGAACCACCAAGAAACCCATCAAGAAACACCAAGAAACCCATCAAGAACCACTAAGAAACCCATCAAGAACCACCAAGAAACCTATCAAGAACCAAAATAATATCGCGGAATAATTCAGTGTGTTTCAGTGTGTTTAATTTGGTTATACCTCATATGTAAGAGTTCCACCAGAAGTAGTAGGCTGACGAAGAGTGACATTAGAGATCAAACCAGTTGCAGAAAGAATGCAGATAGCTCGAGATCCTTGCTGTGAATACGGCATTACCTTCATTGTTACATCCTGTTAAAGAAAAACAAAACAGAGACAGGTAAACAAAAACAAGAACAGAATTGAAGAAAGTAAACAAAAGAATCTTGTTTGGAGACTTTTATTACCTCACCAGCGTTGACAGTAAATTGATGAGTTGTAAAATTTGCACCAACGTAGCATGAGAGTCCAGGAGGAGGAGCTACAAATAGATAACAAAACAGAGTTTGACTAATCAGGTAAATTAACTAATACAAATCCTTACCCAACTAACTCACTGATTCATAACTAAGTTTAAGGTAAGACCATAAGAAGTGTTTAAGAATCTTGAAGTTACAAGACCATCTAAATCCCTATTAATTCACAACAGTAATTAAAACAGATTTTTAACCAGTTAATGGGAAATCTTAAGATCTGAGTACAACTTATAAGTAACATAACTAGACACTTATCTTCTAAGATATAAAGAAGAGACAGCGAGAGATTCACTTGTCTTTTTTTCTTATAAAAAAAAAGTCTGCTTTTAATTTCTGTTTTTGTTTGGTCAGCATCATCAGATTCCTCTGACTCTTAACTGGTCTGATTATTAGATTGTTCAGACAAAAGGGTACCCAGCAAAATCCAGTTCTGTTGGTCCCACTTCCCAACATCTCAGAATCCACACACTTAAAACCCAGTCAACTCACCCAGATTTGATCTATCTCACTGAAACCAATGTAATAATTGAACACAAAGATTTCAAAATTTACCTGGGGTTTCATACTCATGTTTATGAGATTTCTTGAGAAATTCAAGAGGCTGCTGCTGCTGAGCTTTTCCTCGTTTCCAGTTAGACGGATGAAAATCACCAGAAAATGGAATTGAAGATGAGATTGGAGTTGGAGACAGAGTTGGTCTCGAAGCTCTAGGGTTTAGACTTCCATCTGGAGCATACTTCCTCGGCCTTCCTCTCTTCTTCTTCGTCGGATCTGATCCAGTCGTTGCAGCTGAGCCAGGAGTCACGGAGGTAGGAACCTGAGGTTCAGGCTGAGACTGAGGCTGAGGCTGAGACTGAGACACCACCGTCGTGGGTCCCACGATTTGAAGGAAGCTAGGGTTTTGTTGAAACTCTGTTCTTGAAACCAAAGCTTCATCTCCCTTAACTGTGTTGACCCCACTTGGACTCATTACTCCTTTATCCTCCATTGTCTTATTACCACCAAATCCTCAAAATTACAAAAAATACTCTGTTCCTTAATTAACCATCAACAAAAAAAAATTGAGCTTTTTAAGACAAAGGAGAAGAAGAAGCAAATGTTTATTTTTTGTATTAACTACGAAAAAAATATATTACAAGTTGGATTAGACAAAACAGGAGATGAAATAACTCAAAACTATCAAAGATCAAAGCAGACAAATTTGATAACAGTTTTTAGATTTGCTTTTCTTACTTTTTTCGGATAATTCTGCAGCTGAAATCAACACTGTAGCAGATAAATGCTAGAGCTTCTTCAATGGAAGATTAAATCTCAAATCTTCACCGGAAAATATCTAGTAAAAAATCCCCCAAAAATTACATGCAATATCTCCCAATTTTTTTTCACAAGAGACAGAAGATAATTCTCTCTTTAACGAATGAATTTAGGGTTTTTGCAAAGAAAATAAAAGGAAGTTAATAAAATAAAATGGAAAATTTTAGAAAAAGAAATATACTATTATATAAATAAAAATATCATGTAGACAGTTGTATTATTTAATACGAATATTAAGTATTTAATTAGTCAAAAATCGATATAATAATTACAAAATCAAAGTATTGATTTTGGTTTAGGGAAAGATCCACGTCCGTCTTGGAAATTTAATATATCTAATTAAATAAGCAAATTACGAAAGAAAAAAATAAAGTTAAATTACAAAAAAAAAAAAATACCAACTTCTGACAACCTTTGTCTTTTTCCAGTTAATCACTTTTGAAGTAACGTTGACCAAGAAAATCGCTTTGAAAATCTACTAAGACCAATTAGTTTACCAAGATAAGCTATTTAGAATAGATTTATTTCTCATGAAATTGTAATAAGATATTACGACGTTAACTACAAAACAACTAAAAGTATTTTTAGTCTTACTACAGAACATCAAAGTTTAAAAAGATGTACATTGGTTGGTCAAAGTCAAACTATTCTTTCCGCACTATAATCAGTGTACACACTTAAACTCCTGAGTTTGAGAGTACAACTGATCCAAGAATCGTCAAGATTTGAGAGCTTCTATACATGTTAGTGGGTTTAACTATCTGAAGAATCTTTGAAGTCTTTGCTCAATCTTTCAGCTATGGCGAGATTGAGGAGTAATACATTTAGCTGAGTAAGGTGAACCAGGTCGTGGAGTTTGAGGTGATGAGCCAAATCTTTTGTTAGTTGATACTTTAAGACCCTTTTTAGCGCTTTGAGGCTTGGTAACACTTGTTTTGTCTTGCTCTGTTGTTACTTGACCCTGAAGTTTCTTCAGATCCTAAACACACATGAACATTGTTCTTGGTGATTCTTTGAAGAACAAGAGATTGATTTAACTAAAAGAAACTTAGTTGCAAGTAAATACTCTTTTTCTACGACGTTCTTGTTCTTTCTCTTCTCTTTGTTCTGTATACTCTTCGAGCATCAAAAGTAAACGATTCTGAATCAAGAAAATCAAAAGAAAAAAATATCAAATGAAACATGTAGAGAGAAGAAAAAGTGTGAAGGAAGAAGATAAGATCATACACCATCAAAGAGAAACTCAGATTCTTTTTCTGATTCCCATATTGTAATCTTGGAAACTAATGCTTCAACCATAGCTACAAGATAAGTCAAAGATATTATTCTCAGTAAAGATAATAAGCATTCACAATTGGGACATCATTTATGTTGAAACCTGGAAGTTTATTAACAAGAGCTCTAGCTTTCTCTGCACGTTTGAGGATTAGATGAGATCCTTTTCCAGCATTGTATCTGTTTTCATCTTGATTATACTCTTCAAGCCAATTCTCTTCTTCACAAGCACTTAACCATTTCTCAGTTTTTTCAAGAATCTCTTTTCTACATAGAGCTTCTTCTTTCACTTTCCCAGCTCGATACTCGATCTTTTCTAGTATAGTTTCAGGGTTTACATCTCCTGATTCAATGTCTTCGATTACATTCTCAACCGCGATATCTTCTTCATCAAGAACTATGTGTGTTCTTTTGCATATCTCTTCAAGATCTAATCTTTTCTTTAGAACAAGTTCTTTCATTTTGCTCCACTTTAACTCCTCTAACCGACACAACTCATCTTTAACCTATTTAAACATAAAGTAATCCATTGGCGAAAAGAACATATAAAGAAAAGATTTGATATAAAGTTTCTGTGAAGGTACCTCTTGAAGCAAATCTAAAGAAAGACTATTAGGTTTGGTTATTTCAGAAACAGTAGCAGCTATATTACATGAAACATTCATGAACTTTTGTTGTTCTTCTACTGGTGTATCCATCAAATTCCAATACTCTAGCATTGTTGTTACAAGATCTTGAAGCTGCCATCAATAAAAGGACTTATATGTAAGAAGAACATAGAATGGAGTATTTTTGTAAGATAACCAAATTTTAACTAACTTCTTGCATTCTTTGTATCTTTGTCTCATGACATTGTTCTACTGTTGAAGCTAACTTGTTAAGTGTTTCATTACATATACTTCTTGACCCTTCAGATTCTACTAAACTTGGGTGAATCTTTGTAACAGTTTCTTGAAAACAAAAACCAAGAACCGAACAAAGTGATTCAAGATTTCTTAGATGATCTTGAATCTGTTTCACCCGGTTCCTCTACAAGAAAACAATAGACAAAAGTATTATTAGTTACTTCTTGATCAAGAAATGAAATAAAGATTTATATACCTTTTGTTCTTGAAGTGTGTAAAGCTCTCTGTGTAACTCTTCAAGCTTTCTAAGAGATAAATCAGATTCATCATCAACCGAAAAATCAGATGAACATGTCTCATCAGATTCACCATTAATCTCATCTCTAACACATCTGATATCTTCAATTACTTGAATAAACTGAGTCTTCCTCTCTGCTTTTCTCTTTTCCATCTCTTCAAGTTTCTGAAGAATCTTTACTAACTCATCTTTCAAACTTTTCCCACTTTGATCAGATTGATTTTGTCTTCCAAGAATTGGTGGTTCTTCCATTACAGAACATATAGCAATAACTCTTGCTTCTAAATCTGCAATCTCTTGTTTTATCTGAATCCTTTCTTCTTTAACCTTTTCGATTTGTTTACCATACACTTTTATACATTCATCTTCAATCTCAATCAAAATCTTTTCTCTTTCTGTTTCAGTTTCTCCAACCTCATCCCATATAATCTGTATCAGAGAAAATCACAACCATTTCCATTTTTTGAAACGGTTTTGATATATATCAAAAAATTGTTTTCTTGGAGTTGAAGTAATTAACAAACCTCAAGTTCTTGTAAAAGAGATGAACAAGTTGATTCAATTTGAGATTTGGACATTATTTAACACCAAACTCTGCAAATAAATATTATGACAAAACAAAACTTAAAATTCATTTATCTTTATTCAATTTTATTAAAATGATATTTTTTTTATCAACAAGTCAAAAATTGTTTGCTTATTTTTTTCCCTTGATTTATTCAAATGATACCAACAGCTAAAACTTTAGAAAAAACACATGAAAATTTAAGGGAAATGATCATTTTAGCTACAGAAATTAGAACCTTGGTTTTTAAGTTTTCCATCGTAAATTTTCCCGGAAAATGGACGAGACTTTACCTGAATCGAAGGATACAGTTATTGGTTTTTTTGACAGGGAAAAAAATTTGGATAGAGATTAGGAAAAAAAAGAAATGGAATATCTAGTTATCATAAATTACAGGTAAGTTGTCAAAGAAAAGAAAAAAGATACAGGCAGGAGAGAGACAACCTTTTTAAAGCAAACGAAGACCGTTGGGAAACCGCATTTTTTGTATATTTGTTTTTCTACCCTTTATCTTTTTATTTCTCCAATTTTCATAGTAAAAGTTTTGTTCATCATTTTACATCCTGTCAAATTCACAGAATGTATTTTTTTAATTATAATCGTCAAAAGCTTGAAACCTAAAATTATAATATTGATTTCGTCCCAAATATTAGTCATATGACTTTTAAGCATACATTCTTCTTTACGGTCAAAGAGATATTTTGACCAAATTAAAACTTGGGTCTATTTTGTGAATCTAAAAAAAGTAAAGAACCAAATTGAAAAACGAACAAAACAATGGTCAACGGGTGAGCTGTAGATAAAGCAGAATTTAATAACCGTCGTTTCAAATCCGCGCCAACTGAATTAAGGCCGTTCCCTTCTTAGTCTCTCTCTCTCCCTTATTTTTTTCTACTGGAGATTGTGGAAGATAGAGAGAGGGAGAGGGAGGGAGGGAGAAGAAGCATCTCCGATTCTTTTGTAATTCAATTGAATACAAAACTCTCCCTCTCAATTCTCTAGAATTGAATTATAATGGTTCCGGAATACACAAGAAGAAGGTCGGGTTTATCTGAATCAGATTTCGAATTTGATATTGATTTTGAATTCGATGCACCGAGGTTCTACGATTTCTCCAGACCTGAGCTTGATTCTGAAACTGAAGATATTGAAACTTGGTTCCTTTACGCTGGAAACTATCCTCCTTCACGTAAGCTACACGTAAAGATTATTTTTATTACAAAAGCTTTTGTCTATTAAACTCTGTTGAATGTTTTGTCTGATTATGTCAGCTTTTAGCCCAAAGTTTAATTGGAAATTGGAGCCAATTGACCTAATTACAAATTTAAACACCAGCTCAGAAACTAAGCCTATTGAATCTTTGGACACAGGTCTGAATCACAAAGATAAATTCAACGGTAATTAATTTAATGATTTAAAACTCAAAATCTTGGTTTATGCATTCATTTTTTATATTGTTGTGTTGTTGTTGGCAGGGTTTATATATTATAACGAAACTGTTAAAGATGTGTCTAAGAAAAATTCAAAATCTAAAACAAAACTAAGTAACTCTACATTAACAAGACCTACGGCATCTTTGCTTGCAAGGCAAAACAAACCATTAGATGTTTACTCTGTTCAACTTCTCACAAGGTATAATAATATAACCAATGAACAAGCTATTTGATCTGAATCTGTTTTTTCTTTGGCTTCAATAACTTTGTTTTTTTAATGGTTTAGATGTCAGAGGTCATTAGCCAAGTTTGGTGATAAGGTATCGCCCATATTAGTCACCAAGTTACAAAACCAAGACACCAAAAAGCAAAAACTGGAACCTAAGGTGTGTTTGTGTATATTATTATTTATATATGTTTTGTAGATTTTGAATTAGTAATTTGAAACTTGCTTTATGTATGTAGGTGGCTCATGCTAGCAGAAGATCTAAACTCACTGTTCCAAAGGAACCGAAACTTAGAACTGCAGAAAGATCTGAAAGACACAGGTAAGGACTTTGATGTGAGGTTTGTCAACAATACAATGTTTTGATGTGTTTTTTCTCTTGGAGAGTATTCAGGTCTAAGGTTAACTTAGAAACCGAGAAGATTGCAAAAACAAGTTCTAAAACAGATACTAGGAACAAACATGTACTGGTTCTATGTTTCAATCATAGTTGCTTCATCATTACAAACATTCTTAGAAACTTATGTTTTAGAATTCTTTGCAGATTAATCTGAAACCTTCTTCAACATCTTTGCCCAAAGCTAATACGCCGCGGTGCCTAGATTTTCAGGTATGATTAATCTTACAACATCAAAATGTCTAACAAAAATCCAAATAACAAAATTTTCTGCATTAGGCATTTCGTTTAAGAACATCACTGAGAGCAAAGGAACGCTCTTCAAATGTAAGTCTCTAATCTCTTTGTTCTAGTTTTTCGATTTGTTTTCGCCTCTATGTTCACATTTATTGAAGTAATATGTCTCATATCGCAGGCTAAAATCCATGTCATACAAGAGAATCATGTTACTAACTCCAAAATGTTAGTTCAATTGCTTTGAAACACAACTAAATCTACATTTCTTAAACCATTCTAACACATGTTTTCTACAGGCTAAAGCCCATTGATTCCTCAGAGAATATGATAGTCAAAGTAAAACACAACACAAAGATAAATAGCCAAGTTTATCAATCTAAAACTTACCCTCTAGATCCAAAGGTATAATAACAATAATGTTGTTCTTGTTTTAAAACTCATGGAATTTATATTAACAACTCCAAAATCTTCCTTTGTCTTCTTGAAAGAGATCAAGCAAAGATGAACAACTCAGTGAAGCAATCATCACTAAATATGTAACTCAGAGCTCCTGCAGGACAAATATTATCAGGAGCCTGGATTTGAAGTTCAATTCACTGGAAGTTGCAGGGAACTTAATCACTGCTTAGTCGTCTTCACCTTGAAGATGTTGTTGTCATGTTTAAAGTTTAAACATATACACTACATTCCTATGTCTATATATATATGTGTTAAACGTGTATGTTTACTTTACTTGTTTAGATATATGCATAGAGAAAGAGATTTTTTTATAATGTGGGGACAAAATATATGAGCCTTTAAAACAAATGACTAAAGACTTTAACGAACTCGTGAACATGTTCTTGGAAGAAAACAAACATTAACTTCACATATCCTTTTCTCATACAACCTTTGTTCTTGTCTTAAATGCTTCACATACATTCTTTTTCCTTACCCAAAATGCCCCTTGTAATTATCCTAAATTCACTATTGGAAAAACTATCCATACCTCCACTATCTTCCTTGGAGCATAAGAGACTTAGACAAAACCCTGGAGAGTCTTTAATGTTGATGATGGATCAAGAGAAGAGAGTTTTTTGGCAACTTGCAGAGATGGAAGAAGTGAGAGCAGAACTCTAGAAACTTCAAGCATTGTAGGTCTCTCAAACGGGTTTGGCTTTGTGCATAAGAGGGCTAGCTGAAATGTCTTCTTGATGTGTCCCAAATCCAGGCAAGTGACAGTAACTTCTGCATCAACTGCTTCCATTACAGTGTTATCATCAGCCTTTGACAATATCTGCAACAATAGAAACACAAGTTTATCTCTTTAACAGTTTAAAAATCATATATACACATATCTCCTAAGTGTTTCTTGATTCATATATATACCAATTGATGCAAGTTAGCTTCGTTATCGACTGCTTTCTTCCCAGTAAGAAGCTCAAGAAGAACAATCCCAAAGCTGTAGATGTCAGATTTCTCATTGAGACGCGAAGTACGAGCATACTCAGGGTCTATATAACCAATTGTTCCCAAAACATAAGTAGATGCATGAGTTTTGCTGGCTGGTATGCTCTTAGCAATCCCGAAATCCGATATATGTGCTTCAAAATTCTCATCAAGAAGTATATTCGAAGACTTGATGTCACGGTGAATGATCCGAGGAGTACAGTCATGGTGAAGATAGGCAAGTCCTTGAGCAGCTCCAACTGCTATCTTCAACCTCGTTTCCCAATCAAGCTTCACTTTCTTCAATGAACCTACTTCAACAAAAAGAAAAACAAAATCAAGATTATCTACAAATCATTGTTTCACAAACTGAAACAAAAAGATTTGAAAAACCAACCATGAAGAAGATCCCAAAGAGATCCATTTTCCATGTAGTCATAAAAAAGAAGGTTGCCAATAGGAGACAAAGCATATCCATGCAAGCTGACAATGTTTCTGTGTCTGATGCTCCCTATAGTTTTGAGTTCTGTCTCGAATTCACGCAAGTTATGCGGATATTGATTGTATAGTCGCTTGATGGCAATAGGTCGGGAACTTTTCAGTGTGCATTTGTATACTGTGCTAGAAGCTCCATATCCAATTATAAACTTTTCACTAAGATTCTCTGTTACTCTCATTATCTCATCAAATGTGTAAATTGCCATGTCCATGTGAAGAATCACTAGCTTGGTTGAGCCTGAGAGAAAGAGGTATAAACATCTAAGAACATAAGATGAAGCTAAGAAGAACTATGAAGCAATCATCATTACCTTCGGATTGTTTAGACAAGGCTTTTAAGGTATTTTTGTTCTGCTTCTTCGATTTGTAAACAGCGATGAAGATCATACATAGAAGAGTGATAAAGCCAAGAGCAATGCAGATCACAGCACCTCTTGAGAACACTGACACAGAACAAGAAAAGAAAGCTGAGTAAGCTTTAAATCAAACAAGAAAAAGCATCCATTGAAGACAGTGCTGAAAGGATAAATCTATGTGGATACCTCGGGGTTTAGGTAAAGAAGGACCACAAATAGATCCAACCCAGTTACCACAAAGAAATGGATTCCCAACAAAGCTATACCAAGGTAATGAAATCAGTTTCACGTTATAAGATTATAGGTATTGATCATAATGATAAACTACTGAGAATAGCTTCATACCTTGCAGGAGCAAATCGTGAAAAGTTTTTCATTGGTGGGATTATGCCTGAGAGATTGTTGAAGGAGACATTCCTAAAAACGTTTAAGAAGAAAATGGTGGATTCACAAATCTTCCAAAAGGCTTAATTCTGATCATAAGTGAATGTGTTTAGCAAGAGAACTTACAGGTTGATAAGAGTGAAGCAGTTAGTAAGCTGATCTGGAATTTTCCCATGAATCTTGTTGTTGTTCAATATTCTGAACATGAACATAATGATTCATATTTCTATGATGTATATAATGGAAAGAATAAGATCATATGGTTTAACTTACAAAGAGTTTAAGTTCTGCAATAGGCCAAGTTCGGTGGGAATAACTCCGGAGAGCTGATTGAATGATACATCCCTGCAAGTAAAACAGATAAGTTGGTAAAAGAAATGAAAAAATAACCAAAAGAAACAACTTAGAGCTTTACATCATTTGAATGCTTCTAAGGTTCCCAAACTCTGCAGGCAATTGTCCATTTAGATAATTTCTACTCAGGTTTCTGTTGAAGTAAAAAAAGTATCAAATGTTAACAAACACAAAAATGTAGCGCGAAAAAACATTACAAATGTACATTTCAAGGGTTGAAGACTTACAATATGAGAAGGTGTTCCAGATCACCAAGGGTTAAAGGTACAGAGCCTGAAAAGTTATTTCCAGACAGATCTCTAAAAACAAAAACATAATTATGGTGAGTGTCCAAACTAAAACACAAACTTGAGTCTGAAAAATTGAGAAGACATACAGTTTGTCAAGATTGATTATATGACCAAGTTCAGCTGGTATTTTGCCATTGAAATTGTTTGACGAAAGATTTCTATATTCCAAAGAGATGAATAGTCAGTAAAAAGTTTAAAGAGATGCAATGTAATGAATGAAACTCACAGATAAGTCAAGCTCCCGAGATTGTGAAATGCTAATGGTATAGATCCATTCAAGAGATTACCATGAACATTGCTGAAAAGCAAATAACAAATAATTTTACGATTGTGAATGATAAAGAAAAGCATAAATATTTCATATGATAGCTTACAACTGATTCAAAGCTGCACATGAACTAATGTTGGATGGTATAGGTCCTACCAAACGGTTATTGGCAAGATTCCTTTCATGTTGAACAAAATTGCATCATTAAAGACTAATATTTCAACAAATATAGTGAAAAACTAAAAAAGTAACTTACAGTTCAAACAATTGATCCAACTTCCCAAGCTCAGGTGGGATAGTTCCGACAAGTTGGTTGTTGTTTAGTTGCCTAAGAAAGATAGATAAGATAAGTATATGGAATTCAAAAGCTATCTAAGTATAATTGAAGTTTGAAACAAGCTTACAAATAGCTGAGATGTGACATATTCCCAAGCTCAGAAGGGATTGGACCAGTGAGTTTATTGCCATGGAGATACCTATTATTCCGAGGAGGAAACATTTATTTTATATATACATAAAGAGATGAACATATGAAGCACAATATGGTTAATACAAAGGAGACTCACAATTTTCCGGTAAAGGAGAGATTGCCAAGTATGGGAGGGATAGGACCAACAAGCTCATTGTCACTTAAGTCTCTGTGGATTTGAAAGGATTCACTAAGTCAGATAAAGCCAAATTGGTTATGTTATTTGAAGTTAAAAAGACTTACAAAACAGCAAGAGCCTGCATTAGACCAATAACTTCCGGAATCCGACCTGTCAGTCTGTTTCCTTGTAATGACCTTCAAGAAAGAATAGTACAAGATTCAAATAACCGCATGTTATCGATTAAACAAAGGTTTAAGAGTCTTGATACTCACAGAGTAGC
The DNA here is from genome assembly GCA_000411055.1 of Leavenworthia alabamica. Lineage (NCBI taxonomy): Eukaryota > Viridiplantae > Streptophyta > Magnoliopsida > Brassicales > Brassicaceae > Leavenworthia > Leavenworthia alabamica. The sequence continues at coordinate 185,504 of KE159392.1, forward strand.
GACTTGGAGAAAGCCAATATTATAAGGAATCTCTCCAGTTATTTGATTATAAGATATGTCCCTGTAAAATCAAAGACAAGATGAGTTCACAATAATGATCAATGCTTGATGAGATCTGATGTTTTAACATAAGAGAAGGCATGTACAGGATTTCAAAGCTTGTGCAATTTCCAATGCTATCAGGGATAGTTCCAGTTAAATTATTGCCTCTCACATCACTTCAAACAACAAAAACAGAAGTTAATAAAACTCAGACTTGCACAAAACATGAATCAAAAGATGGGAAATTGTATGATCCACTTACAAGAACCACAAACCGGTTAGCTGACACATATCAGAAGACAATGTTCCAGTCAACATATTCCCACGTAAACCGCTGCAAAGAGAATACATTAAAAAGGAGAAAACAAAACAAAAGTTATGTAATGATGTAAAGAGGATTGAAGAAATGAGTCTGATGAACTTACAGGTACTGCAAAACATCATTCCAGTATAGTAATCTCGGTATCTCACCCGTTAGAAGATTACCTGCAAGATCACTGCAAACATCATGATTAGAAATTACAAAGTTACAAATATTGTTTCATTAGTAAATTATGTGACTGAACTCACAGTATCTTAAGGTTTGGAATCTGAGTCAAAGTTACTGGTATAGAGCCTGTGAGCTGATTGTTCTTTAAGTTCCTGATATATGTATACACAAGTTGAAAGGTTCACAAAAATCAACTATAACTAGAAAATCAAAATAATGAAAAAAAGAATTATTATTAATAACACATACAGAGTGTCAAGCTGCTTGAGATTAGAGATTGAGAAGGGTATGTCTCCATGTAACATATTATCAGATAAATTCCTGTAAAAAAAAAGAGAAATTAGTTGTCAAATCTAAAGACTTTAAAATTGAAAATTTCTAAAAACACATATGTATGCTTTCATAAAACTTACAGAGAAACAATAGAAACACAGTTTCCAATCTCATCAGGAATTTGACCAGTTAATTTATTTCCTTGTAAATCTCTGAAATTTGATAAAGCTTGTTTTAATAAACACTATTACATATATGAAAATCCACAGAGAAAATAAAACACATTACATAGATTGCAAATTTTGTAGATCTCCAATAGCTGGAGATATCTCCCCTCCAAGATTCAGATTAGACAGATTCCTTCCAAAGTAAATATAAGAAATATTACAAGACCTGAAAAGTATGAGTCATCCATTGAACTCAAAATGAGATACTTACAAAGACACAACAGAGAAGGTAATGTTGTCACAGAGGACACCTCGCCAAGAACAGAAGTCAGTGTTGTGTACATCGTCCCAATCCAAAAGCATATTCACTGAGTTACTGAAAGAGCCTTTTATTACCATCAATGTTTTCCCTGTAAAACAAATGAAACATTCTTTTTAAATTATTCAATTAGAATATGATTAAATTGCATAAACGTGACAACCTCATATAGTTAAATAATCAGATAAACACATACTTAATCATATCTATAAAAATTTAAAACCTTTTCTCTATAAACATTCTTTTTTTAACTAATCATATTCAAAATTTTCTTGGAAACAAGTGAAAAAAAAAGATTTGTGTTTTTATGTTCAGTAGATGAAGAACAAGAGAGAGCTAAGTATTGGCTAGTTAAAAAGTTATATTAGCTTTAACTCTCTTTCTTGGGTAAACAAAATGTTCTTGATACAACTTTTTTCAGGTACTAAAGAAACTTAAGATTTGATTTGAATCTTAATAACTTCTAGAAATCCACTTAAAAAATCAAATTATGAACAAAGATCACTGTAAAAGACAACACAGAAGAGTTTTGAAACCTTCGTTGTTGATAGAAGAAACAACACCAAGAAGCATAAAAACCACCATTGTTAAACATAAAACCATTCTCTGTATCTTCTCCTTCATTTCTCTTCTTCTTTCCTTTTAAGGTAATAATCCAAAAAAAAACAAGTCCAAGTTCGTTTCAAAGACAACAAAGCATATGAAACAAGACACAAAAGAACGAAAGTTCAGGCTTATTCTGCCATTGTTGGATATAGAGAAGGGAACCAAGACAGGTGATTAGCGTGAACTGCAAGAAATGCAGAGCCAGAGATGTTAAAGAAGAGAGAGATGTAAGAGAGTATAAGACGATGTACAGTCCTATATAACTTGAGCGTTGAGCCCCATGAGAGAAAGAGAGACTAAGACCACGACAGATTTGTCAGAGTAAAACCGTATATATGTACATTTACACACATTTCGCATTTACTTATATATGCTTAAAGCTTAACGAACATTAACGTTAATATTAATGTCACGTAGAAAATATTAGTGCTACAATGATCTTACTTACACACATAAGCATTAACGTTTGAGTTTAACGGGGATGTAACGGCGTTAGGAATATAGGAAGGCTGCTTTGACGGCGATATGACCCACCGTCTGTTATAGACGCCATTTTCCAATGCAAGGAAACATTCTACAATGGAAAGTCCCTTTCACACGCTAGATTTTCAACACGTGTCATATCTAACGGTGGATAGTTCGCGTGCAGGAGTAATACGATGGGATTCGATGTAGAGACACCGGACTATGCTTTTCCTTGTGAATGTTAGTTAATGCTTTTGATAGTGATTGGGGAAACCGGTTGAACCGGTTGGGTTTTGTGGTTATTCTTTTTTCGACCGTTTTTTTTGAACGAATAAGATTAATTTTGTTTCGTGATTTATTTACTGTAGTATTGTTTAGAGACCATATCACATGTGTTTTTTTTTTTTGGATTGATATTACAATAAAAGTTGTACGATTTGGACAAAAATTTTGGTGGAATTGTACCTAGCGATGAATATAAATAAAATAAATCCATTTTTGTGATACATGAACAGTAGTTATGTTGTGGAATCAATGTCGACAATCATTATTTACGTAAAACAATTTTAGAAACAATATTTAATGTGTTCTTCTTGCAACAATGTGAATAAAAAGTAAAATAAAAATATATTAAATAATAAAAAAAGCAACTGAAAAATCCTAATTTTAAAATAATGAACCTCAATGTTCTCCTATTTTTAGCTAATTCTTGGATTACTCATATGCGAATTACTTTTTCTATAATAATGCAATATTTTCGTATTACAAAACAAAAAAAAAACAATGGGAATTATAAGGATTAACTGCATGTATAGAAAGAGGCTCTTTTATGTCCACAAATTACTTAGTAATCATAAAATAATAGCTTTATTCATTCATAAATGTTGGAGAAAATAAGTATCCACAACAACAAGAATTAATAAATGAAAAAACCCAAAAATAAACTAAATATAAATACAAGAATCATGTCGTAGAACCACTAGGTTCAGCTACAAGCCTCTCTAGTTTCTCTTAGACTGAAAAGATGCATGGGTTGAGCTATGGGCCTATCTAGTTGAGGATTGTGACCACACTTTTTAGTGAACAGTTATGTTTTTTTCGTCTCGGCCTGTTTTTTTCTAAAACATGTCATGTAATAAATTTAAAGAAATAGCACATGTTTTATAAAACAGTGTTCTATTTAACAAAACAGAGATAATATGTAAAATGCAACGAGTATTTTGGAAATGCAAAAACATAAAAAAATATGTAAATATGATCTACATTTGATTATTTACCTAAGTAAATAAAATTTACAAACGAGTTCATAGTTTCTTAAACCTCATAGTCGAAGTAGTTGTCAGCTTTGTATATAAATGTGACACATACCTCTATAACGTGGGCAGACTTTGTTGGTATAAACATTTTAGGCATCTGTTTTTTACTTTTACAAAACAAGTAAAATTGGTTCACGTTCCATTTATAAATATTTTATAAAATTTATAAATAAAAAATGGCATAAGAAATACTCAAATTATTCAAAAAAACTTACATGAATTGGTTACTTTAAACCTATAGAATTTATTTAATTCGCTCCAACGTGAAATATAAGATGAAAAGAGATGTGTCAGTATAAGATAGGTTTGAGCCAATTGACATTTAGTTTCCTCTTCAACAATGTAAAATGAACCGTTGAAACAAAAGTTAAAACATGGGTTTTACGTATGAACTTGCTAAATACTTTATGGTCCTAAATTTATTTTTTTATAAATAAATACAATAAAATTATTTTTACACTATTTTTAAAAAAATGTTTGATGAGTAGAGGTCTTTCCCTTTGTTTTTTCATTGAAACGAAATAATGCCAAAAAATAAATATGGAGAAAAATAAGACTATTAACAGAGGCCTATAAATGAGAAGCCAATGGGAGAAGAGAATAGTGTATACGTGGCAAGATGTGACAGGCTAAGACATGTATACTTCATTAGTAAAATCTGTGACAAAAGCTGAGACGATGGTTGTCGCAGTAAAGTAATAACTGATTTAGGCTTGGCTTGCATCCCTAGGGGAAGTTACGGTGGGTATTGTACCATCTGATCCCAGCCGTTCAAACTAGTTTTAAAAGCACTGTTCGTTTCCAGGTTTCCTAATCAGGTCTTCTGTATATGAAGTTGTAAGATTTGGGAATGTGGTTAATGCGTAGTTAGAATTTGTCTTCTTTTGGATTCAAATTAATTTTTTTCTGTATATTTCAGTATTTATTACCAACTACAGTGTTAGTTAAAGTGTTTACTGTTTCGTAAGTCCCACCCACAAAAAAAAAAGCAAATGAATCAGGCCCAATACTCATAAAACCACATTCTTTATGATGGGCCGTCTCCAAAACAAGTATTTCCGAATATACAATTATTTAAAAGGAATTGGGCTTTATGACCCTAACAATATATTCCATTTATTATACTGACGACCGACACTTTCATGGTTTATTAATATTTTCTCATTTTGTTTTTTTTTACTATTTTTTACCATGATATACGCACACTTACATTATGTTTTATACATGTCACAATCTTTTATTTTTATACCTCGTATTTTCCTATTTATGTATGTATTATAAACACATAGTTTCCGTACATTATTCATGTAAGTGTGTAATTGTATGTTACATACTTAGAAGGCTATACATAATCATAGATACGTTTTACTTACATGTGGATAACAACGGAACCAGGTTAGTGACTCATAACGTTCCCAAGTAGCCAAAAGTGCACATTGCTTTGAAGTCAAACCCATCGACCCGAATCATGCGAAACATGTATTATGTATAAACGAGTGATACTATATGTTTCCATTATTTTAAGCTTTGACTTCAAGCTCGTCTGGTTCGACAATGATTGTAACTTTGCGTTTGAGTCGGATCATTGTATTTTGATTATGCTATTTAATTTTATTGTGGTTTTAATATCTTTTTTTTAATGGCCAGAAAGGTATGATAAAGGTCATTCATTACTTTATTGACTATCTTAATTTATATTTTCTATTTTATTATATTGATATGGGGTCCGGCTCATTAACTATGAGCTGAGCAACTTCATTGATATGAGTTCCTCGCAGGCTTATTTCAAGTTAAAATTTATGAACTGAACCCCACAAATCCAAATGGCAACACGTATATCAGTTTTGTCCCAAGTAGGTTGAAACTTGGAACTTCTGCGATTTTACGCTTTGATATTTTATCTTGAACCATCTTTGATCTCTTTGATGTTATTTTTAGGTGCAATTATTAATGTATTTTGTATAAATTGACAAACAAATTCGACTAAAAAGTCAACTGTTTTATATACGGTTTAATAAAGGCAATAGATTCTTTGCTATTATAAACAAAGTAAATAAATGACATAGTGGTGCATCGTAAATAACGTTGTTTTCTCTAGTTTTCTTTAAATATCATATACCACGATCTAAGTTCTGTTATTAATATAATAGTCTTCACTTTCGTTAAAGTTTGACCGACAAATTTCAAATGAAGTATTAGATTTTGACCTATAAATTAAATGCTTGTCGTAAGTTGTGAATTATTATTTACCTCTAATGAACTCGTCAACTAAACTTGAGTCCTTTGTCCAAAAAAAATAAAATAATTTAAAGTGAATGTTTAAAAACAAAAACAGTTAATATGCTTCCCAATAGTTCACTTTGTGCATATTAGGATCAAAATTAGATGAAAACTAACCGTTCATACCAAAGTTAATTTTCCATTATGTCTGGTTATGTCCGGTTTAAATATACGTACTAAAATCAAAGAGCCTAGTGTCATCAATAAAACAAAAATTTGTCGGCAAAACCTTGGAGAATGTGACACGTCATGCGGCATGACTCGTGGATTAAAGAGTCATGGCCACAAGGCTCACATGGCTCTTAGTTAATTCTTTCAACATCGATACACTTCACTCTAATCTGGCAACAACGCGTAAACGTCACGGTTTCGGCTCCACCCCATCCCCACTTTTGTAGCCCGTTGCAGATTTCTAACCCGGCCACTTGTTCCATTCCATATACATGATTTTTCTTATTTCCATTTCGTAAGTTGTAACGTTTTTATTATTTTTGGAAATCTTTCCTAATTCCATATGATCGATGATTTTTTTAGAAATGTTACTTTTTATATTTCTTAATCAAATATTATTTTGTGATTTTTTTCCTAATTGGATGCAAATCGTTTCTGACAACTCTGATGAAAAAAATCTATAATAATAGCTTCTGTTTCTACAACGACACGTTGACTGTTACTCTAACGTCAAAGTGTTCACTATTCACCGGCTGTTCGGGTCTTCCCTTGTCGGTTGCCGCCTCATATGGTCAATGACACAGGCACGTGTCCATTTATTTGAATTCTTTCCTCCGTAATGTCTCCAACTCCAACGCCTTGAGAAAATTAATATTTTCAATGCACTAAACAGTACCCTTATTTTCTCAAAGTTTCTGTATTATCACCAAAGTTTTAATATATTACATTTTGCACCCTATATACCGATGGGATTCATATATTAGTAGGCTAGTAGCGAATATATTAGAGGTGGTTTGAGAAATCTATTCAAGTTTGGGGAGAAAATCTTAAACCTTCAAATCATTTGTTGCCACAAAAGCAATTAAATATAGCTCCATTTATTGCAAAAAAAGAAAAAGAAAAATAAAGAGACAAATCTCCCTGTTCCTCTCGAGTACTCTATCTTAAAGTTCTCTTTCTCACACAAAGAGAGTTAAGCTTTACGCCTTCAACGAGAACCACACAAGAGAGAACCACATACTACCAAAAACGTTATTCTCTTCTTCTCCGGAGGTTTTAGCTCCGTAGACGTAACAGTCCCAATATTTCCGGCGACGGAATCTATTATCTCTTGTCGCTAATTATAAACTATGCTTCCGGTCTCAAACCCTACCAGTCCTGAACGTCTCCTAAAGAAATTGAGAACACCAGAAACCACCACCATTGATCGGAAAAACTCCTTCGACTCACTCATCTCTGCCGTTAATCGCACTCCCTCCGCCTCCCGAAGCCACTGTACATGGCTGATCATCTCTCTCCTTTCTCTTCAGATCATCCTATTCCTCACTCTCCGATCTCTCCCTTACCTTCACCGTCACATCCCTGAAAATTTCCCTTCC
>KE159392.1:193163-217921 GCA_000411055.1 Leavenworthia alabamica
GATTTTTGATTGCATGATAGCCGGTTCGATTCCGGTTTTCTTTTGGAGACGAACCGCTTACATGCAGTATAAGTGGTTTTTACCAGATAAACCGGATAGTTACTCTGTTTTTATAGACCGGAACGAGGTAAAAAACGGCACGACGTCCATAAGGGAAGTGTTGGAACGGTATAGCAAGGAGGATGTGAGGAAAATGAGAGAAAGAGTGATCGAGTTGATACCGAATTTGGTTTACTCGAAGTCTCCGAATGGTTTAGAGTATTTCAAAGATGCCTTTGATTTGGCTATAGATGGAGTTTTTAGAAGATTCAAGGAGCAAGAGAATTGGTATAAATGGTGATTAAACAAAAGGAAGACAATGATACGATATATATTTAATTATTTAATAATAAGGGATCTTCAAATATAGCTCCAGTAAAATTATGATTACACTGTAAATTTAAGATATTGTTTGAGAGATGAATAAGTTAGTTTAGTTGAAATTTTTGTTATTACACTTGATGGAGTAGTCAAGGATGTTGTTCTATGTGTGGAATTTTCATTTATACTATATCCTTTTTGGAGAGAATGAGTATAGTTTATTTTATTCCTAAAAAATCCTAATGAATTTCGAGGTAAGATTTTGTTGATACTTAATAGTTTGAATATTTTTTGTTACTTTTGTATATTTTATATATCTGTAATTATTGGGCTAATCAGTTAGGTGGAAAGTTTAAAAAAAAAAAAGACTCAGAGGACCACATCTTTGCACTTTGAAGTGTTATTTAATATGATGTACTGAGATAGAAGAAGGGGTTGGTAGGTAGGTTTGATAATAGTGTTGTAACTTGTAATACAATACTACTCGTGAGTCGTGGTGGTTTCTGATGATGGTAGGTAAATTGAAAATTATATGTCAAATTTTCAAAAATATAATGGTTGTATCAAGAAAATAAGGTGTTTTATGGTTTTGTTGTAGTATACCTAATTAATACTACTACATGAAATTGTTATGAGATGGGCCTTTGGGCTGGGAGCCTTCTCGTTTAATTCGATTCTTATACCGGAAATTGAATCTTTCAATCATAATTTGACCCGGTATTATCCGGTTCAGCTCGAACTGGTTCGAAACTTTATTATATTTCCGATTACAATGTCGATTTCCATTTGTCTCGTATTTGCCGAAAATGGTATCATCTTCCATACAACGCGTTACTCTCCTCTTCTTCGTCTTCCTCATATTCATCTCTGTTTCCGAATCAAAAGTCTTGGAGCCTCACGCAGCTGCTAAATCTTTCAATGTTAGCCTCATCCAGGTTCGTTCGATTTCATGTGTTAAACCTCCCAATAATTTTCTCGTATTCCGGTGTAGAATTTTCCCGAGAAACTTGATTTTTTAATCGGTGTTAAATTTTCATCGATGATGCAGAAATTAGGAAGTAGCTGCTCTTACTCAGTGATCATCTCGACGAGTTGCGCGTCTACTAAGTATACTCGTGACCAGATCAGCCTAGCTTTTGGCGATGGATATGGCAATCAGGTTTGATTCCGTTATTGATCGAGATTTTGAATTCTTCAGAACATTTGATTTTGCTTTAGACTAAGTCTTTCATTTGAATACTTTGTTAACATCGATTAGGCCCTAGGGTTCTATTTGAATGTTTCATCCCATACAATGTTAATTTCATATAATTGGTTGATACTTGACTCCTTGTATCTGATTCTTCGTAATTAAGCTTAGTTACTGTGGATTTTTCTCAGAGTTTTTTGTTTATAGCAGAGCTCATCTTTGGTTTTGGTTGTAACTAGTGTTAAGTTTTCCAGCTTTGGTTCGACTAAATCTATAGCTTGTTTTGTTTTTGTGTGTGTTCTTGAATCAGATATATGCACCAAAGCTTGACGATCCATCTACAAAAACGTTTGAGCAATGTTCATCAGATACATTTGAGATAAACGGACCATGCACATACCAGATATGTTATGTATATCTCTACAGGTCTGGTCCAGATGATTGGATCCCAGATAGTGTAAAGATATATACCTATGGCTCCAAAGCTGTCACTTTCTCATATAACACTCATGTCCCTGAAAGTATATGGTATGGTTTCAATTACTGCAACGAGGCCTCGGATTCTAACCTCTTAGCCATTGGTGTCAGAAGGTTCATGATCATACTTGTAGGGTTCATTGTCGCCGGTACAGCATTGATTTTATAAGCTGTGTTGTGGTTCCAGTTGTAGTGTCGGTTTTGTATGAATATATATATATTAGGAGTTATGAAGAATAAATGTGTAATGTTGTTGAAGAATTGGGTTTATATAGATAAGCACTCTCGAGAGATTGCTATCAGATGTGTATTAACAACACCATAACGCTTTGATGAAGTTACTTACTCCTAATTACAGAGTGTGTAAATTTGTGACAGTTCATCTACTATGTTGATTCTTGAATTTTAAATTTGTAATCATATCGAATTGATTTTGTTTGAGATTTGGCTTTAAACTATATTGTTCGAGAAGAAAACATCGATTTTTTTTTTTTTTGAGTCGTGTAATTTTTTGAGTCGATCTGGGTGATCGTGCGGCCGGCGAAGTAGTGGTGGTGTCGTGTTGCCACGTGTTGGTTTTAATGTGACGTGGCATTAGTCTATTATTGGGCTATTGGGCCATGTTTTTATGGGTTTGTAATTCTTTAGTCTATTTTGGACTTTTAATGAAGCAGTTTGGCGACTAAATTTTTACCATTACCATATTGTAAAGTGTAAACGCAGGAAGAAAGTTACCATTTTAATACAAAAGTAAAAACTAGATATTTTTGAGTAAAAAAAGACAGATATTTTAGTTTTTGACCAATCACATGAGGACTAATTAGGGTTTTGTAAAAGGAGCTTCTCAAAACTGGAAACTATAAAGAGTAGCGTAAACCCTAAGTAGTTTCCTCCTCTTTCTATCTCTCCCTGCTTTCGCACTTTAAATCGCCTCTATCTCTCAAAAGCAGGAGAGAATTGATTCTTTCTATCTTCTTTTGATTATTCATCTCCGATTAAACCTAAATGCCTTCATTAGCTTTATCTGATAAGAAAGAGGAGAAGAAGATGAAGAAGAAGATAGCTTTGGAAACCCCAGAGCTGGTTACGAAGAAGGTGAAGAAGGAATCTAAGCTGAAACTATCTGATTCCGATGATGAAGCGTCAGAGAAGAAGAAGAGTAAGAAGAAGGAGAAGAAGCGTAAGGCTGCTGAGATAGGTGAAACCTCAGAGGAGGAGGAGGTTAAGAGCGATTCAAGCTCTGATAAGAAGAAGAGTAGCAAGAAGGTTAAATTAGGTGTTGAAGATGTTGTAGTTGATAACCCTAACGCTGTTTCCAAGTTTCGGATTTCAGCTCCGTTAAGGGAGAAGCTTAAGGAGAAGGGTATCGAAGCTCTTTTCCCGATTCAGGCTACAACTTTTGATATGGTTCTTGATGGTGATGATTTAGTTGGTAGAGCTCGTACTGGTCAGGTATTGGTTACTGTTTGATGTTCAAATTAGTCTTTTCTAAATTGTCTCTGTATTGAAGTTCGATGCTTATTATGTGTTCCTAAATATTATTTAGAAATTTGTTAGACTTTGGGACTCAAATGTTGTGAATTTCTTATTGTTCTTGAGCGAATTGTTTTTATAGCTATGTGCTTTTATTGATCATATGTGGTATGGTTCAGGGTAAAACACTGGCCTTTGTGTTGCCTATATTGGAATCATTGATCAACGGACCTGCGAAATCTAAAAGGAAGAATGGATATGGGAGGGCACCAAGTGTGTTGGTCCTTTTACCTACCAGAGAATTGGCCAAACAGGTAAAGATTTTCAGGATGTTAATACAAATTTGAAACAAATTCGGTTTTTTTCCTTCTTGCTTGTGTACTGATGATGATAATATGGTTTTCTTCTTTAGGTGTATGCTGACTTTGAAGTATACGGAGGGTCACTTGGGTTATCTTCCTGCTGTCTATATGGAGGAGATCCCTACGCTCCTCAGGAAGCTAAATTAAGGAGAGGTGTTGACATTGTTGTTGGAACCCCTGGTCGTATCAAGGTACGCCTTTGCCTCTGCATCTTCTTAAACTCAAAATTCTCGAGCTGCCTTTGTTTTAAATTTTTGTTGTCCTTAGAACCATTGGCTTGAACCTGTATTGATGTTCATTGCAGGATCATATTGAAAGACAAAACATTGAGCTGAGTTATCTACAATTCCGTGTTCTTGATGAAGCTGATGAAATGTTGAGAATGGGATTTGTTGAGGATGTTGAACTTATATTAGGTGTGTAATATGCTCTTGTTCTTGATGATACAAAGCTGTTTTCTCCTAGTATCTTATATTTTGTTCTATAATCTTCAGGTAAAGTGGAGGATGCTAATAAAGTCCAAACGCTTCTCTTCAGTGCTACTTTGCCATCATGGGTGAAAAATGTGCGTTCTGTTCATATATTTCCTTATGCTAATTTTCATGAATCTGGCTTTTGTAGTTTGCTACTTTGTTACTTTTCTCTCCATTCCATTCATGTCTGAGACTTTTCTCCCTCCTTCCAGATCTCTAACAGGTTTCTTAAAGTAAACAAGAAGACTATTGATCTTGTTGGTAATGATAAAATGAAGGCCAGTAATAGTGTTAGACACATTGTTCTTCCCTGTAATAAGGCAGCCATGTCTCGGTTGATACCTGATGTTATCAGTTGCTATAGCAGGTATCCTTTGGTATTTCATTTTTTTTGTATTTACAGAACCATTTTGTAGAGTGTAATTGCTTATGGCCTTGTCCCTTTTTTTTCCACAATCTAGTGGGGGCCGCACCATTATTTTCACAGAGAAGAAAGATGAAGCTTCTGAGCTTTCTGGTTTGTTGGCTGGGGCTAGACCTCTGCATGGTGATATACAGCAATCACAACGTGAGGTATGTTATGAATTTTCATTACAAACTTTTTTGTGTGGACAAACCTCTGTGGAGAGAATATGATCTTTCTTCTTATCTTGTTGAATTGCTCAAACAAAGCTGTTTCACTTTGCTAATTACGAGTCATATGATTTTAGGTTACACTAGCTGGATTTAGGAATGGTAAGTTTTCCACATTGGTGGCTACAAATGTTGCTGCTCGTGGACTAGATATCAGTGATGTGCAATTAATCATCCAGGTTAGTGGCCTGTCCATAGACCTCTAATCAATTTTCGTTAAATGTGTTGGTGTTCTAACATGTTTTTAATGTGTTATAGTGTGAACCTCCACGTGAGGTTGAAGCATATATCCATCGTTCTGGCCGAACAGGAAGAGCTGGTAAAGCATCATATATACTATTAAGACGGCTGTTTGATATTGTTTAACTGATCTTGTCGTAATCTTGATTTTATTTTTGTTGCAGGTAACACTGGAGTTGCAGTTATGCTTTACGATCCTAGAAGGTCAAGTATATCCAAGATTGAAAGAGAATCTGGTATAAAATTTGAGCACATTTCTGCACCCCAGCCTGCTGATATTGCCAGAGCCGTTGGTATGGAAGCTGCTGAGAAAATTACACAAGTCTGTGACAGGTATATGTTTCCACTTTCACCCTAATCTACTCGTGAATCTAATAAATAACTTAGGAATCTCATGAACTTACCTGAGAATATGTGAAATGCAGTGTTGTTCCTGCTTTCTTGGCTGCTGCCAAGGAGTTACTAAAAACATCTGGTTTATCAGCTGAAGAACTTCTCGCCAAAGCTCTTGCAAAAACCGCGGTTAGTCTTGTGAAGATTTTTCTTTTAAAGCAATTTTGTTTCTTTCACTCAAAACAAATACTTAAATAGAGTTTTGGTCATTACAGGGCTTCACTGATATTAAGAAAAGGTCACTTCTTACATCAATGGAGAACCATGTCACATTACATCTTGAAGTAGGGAAACAAATCTACTCTCCCTCGTAAGTTCCACTCTCTGTCTCTATACTCTGTTCTTTTTCTAGTATTTGCTGACACTGAATACAAATACTAAGATATGATTAAATTGAACAGGTATGCTATAGGAATGCTAAGGAGAGTCTTACCAGAAGGCAAGGTGGAATTGATTGAAGGGTTAACTCTAACAGCAGATGGAACCGGAGCTGTCTTTGACGTTGTGCAGTCGGATCTAGACATGTTTCTTGCAGCTGGACAAAAGAGTGGTGGAAGTATGTGCTTGGAAGTAGTTAAGGAGTTACCTAAACTTCAGGAGAGACAACCAATGCAACAAAGAAGATATGGTGGTGGTGGAAATCGATTTGGTGGCAGAGGAAGAGGCGGTGGTAGAGGTGGTGGTAGGGGACAGAGATGGTGAAAACCCTAAACTCACAACAGCTCCTTTTGATAAAAAAAAAAGAAACTAAACTCTTCTTTTTATAATTTCATTACTTTCTTCTTCTTCTTACTCTGATGATTTCTACGCTATAATAGGTGTTTGTGTGCTTTTCATTATTTTTTTCTTATCGTTGGACAAACTTAAAAGAGGCTTTATTGTATCCTCTATAAATTTTGTGTAATTTGGATGATAATGATGACTAAATTATTTTCTTCATCATTCACAATTTCTCAAGTTTCATATTTTCTGCATAATCTGTTATACGACGATGGTTACGAAGAAATAAAATAAAAAAACATTTTGAATGGCTTTCCCATAAGTTTGGACATTCATTATATACCATCGATATGGGCTTTTAGTTTTAAATGGGCCTATCTTAATATTTATGGCCCAATAACTTAAGTTGTAATTAAAGTTTTGGAGCAGCCGGGCCTAGTTATCTGATTCTCCTGCTCTCTTCTCTAACCTTGTTTCTGGTAATAATATCAAATCCCTTTCTAACTCAGTTGTTTCTTTAATGGTCGTTTCGTGGATGTGTTTTTGGTTTATATATCAATTAAATTCAAAAATTGAATAACAAAAACAAGTTTTAAGTTAAACGCCTATATTATAGTTTCATTTATGATTTAATAAAACATTGGAATATGTTGAAATTTGCTGAACAATCCAATTTTGTGAAAAAAGTTTCAGTTGACATATGACAGTAATATATATCATAATTTTCTGAAAATAAAAAAACTCCACAGTAGATTGGTAAGTTTTCTGAAATCTACCTATGTCGATATAACGTCGTCTTGAAATTAAATTGCAATACTGATATGGAAGAAACAAGTAGTGGCCACAACAATAGGTTAGTCACAGACACAGACTCACAGTGCACATTTACATGAAATTATTTAATTTACAAGCATTTTATAATACAAGCCCACTGGCTAATTTGTCACATTAATGTTGCACTTAAATAAATAAACATCAAATTATATATATACATATCTGTTTATTAATTAATTTTTTTGGTGGATTTAGAGATATATTTTAAGTTTAGTTTTGTAAGAAATTTTTTTGGCATCTTATAACCAAATTAAAAAATTTGCTTATGACATCCAGAATTATAAGATAACCAATATAACTTGGAATATTCTTGATAAAAACTTGTATAAAAATGATCCATAAATGTAATACAAGTTGTGGTCCCTTCATAGGTGATAGCAAAACTGCAGGAGCTTGCATTGATGTTTATAGAAGTAAAATCCAGAAATATAATCTGAGATCTTTCTTAATTAGTATGAAACTGAAGATTCAAATATATATATCTCACTATCTCATTTCTCTCTTCTCTTCTTAGTTTTGTTTGTTTTAAGCACTATCTTTGTTTTAAATTATATATAGACAAGTTTTAATTTAGAATCGTACTATGACCATACCTAAAATGTTTTCATGTGATCTTTATTGTCTATATTCACTAACATGTTATGGTCCAGTCTTCTCTTCATTTATGAATTTTACTTTTATTACATGTGACTATGTGAGCTGCTTTGTTATTTTAGGTTTACTTTCACTGCTTTGTTAATTTTTTTTACTGTATATACATACAATCCAATGAAGAATAATTATATGTATCCGTATATAGTGAACTAATATAATTAATATTTTCGTAAATTTAATGCTTAAAACTAAATTAAAGTTAAGTTAGTGATGACCAAAACAACGGTCACATTAATTGATAGATAAGATCATTGTAATTGTTTAATGGTTATTTAAGTAATTAAATATTGAAAATAATCTAAGGATAAAATTTGAAAGGATGAAGAAGACATCATAGTTTGAAACATAAGGGTCACGATTGAAGATCCCCTCGTTGTTCGGTAACAACGCCATGGAGTTTGTGTTCGAATCTTATTGTAGTTTGAGCTTTTTATTAGTAATTTAAATAATTATATTTTTTTTATAAATAGTGTTGCAGTTGACAGTCTTACTAATACTAATATAATGAATATAATAACACTATGGTTTAATTTTACAAACATCTTTTTATTATAACCATAATTTAATACGTGTATTTTAAAAGAAGCCAAAACCAGGAGGCCCCTTACATACCTTTTCTAACCAGAAAAAATATTATTCTTATTTTAATTACAAATGAACCATGTCTTATTGTCTTCATTTTTCTTTTTTCACAAATATTAATTGATTTTACATTTTGACAATCTTCTTTTAATTAAAAAAACCTACGAAAAATAGCTGACGACAAACAAAAAAACAGAGGCTAAAATCTATGTATTTTTTAATTTATATGGTTTCATGGATCCAGTTTCTCTCAGCTATTATATATTTTAATCTTATATAGAAAAAGACATATCGACGCTCCACATTTCTACTTCTTCCTTCTCAAGTTATAAACCAAACAGAGCTTAACCTTAAACCAGACAAATAAAAATGGGAAGAGACTGGTCCTGGCTTGGTGGAGGAAAGAAGAAATCCTCAACCAAGTTAAAGAAAGAAGACATCAAAACGACACCGTTAGTTACCGGAAATACTACAACAGCGGCGGGTTGCATGAGTGCTGTGTTCAATATTTTTGATTTTAACCATTTACAGTTTCCTATTAACCACCACCATCTTCATCTTCCCAAAGGTACCATCTTCTTCTTTTTTCAAATCTTTACGTACATTATTCTAATTCTCTGTTGTATTCATATTTAGGCGTAGATGCGCCAAGAAACAGCTTAGAATCAACGGAGGAAGAGACTCCATTTTCACCACCTAGAAAAGATGGAAACTTAAATATCTCTGTGAGTTATAAAAAAAAGCTTAATTATCTACTCTGTTTTTTTTTTATCTTCTTGGGTTCATGAAAAGTTTCTTTTTTTTTCTAATACTCATTACACTAATCATGATTTTTTACAGATGGGTATTAAAATCAAGACCAAACCACAAGCAAGAACATCAACTTCGTCTTCATCATCTCATACAGCTACTGAATCTTATTCTCCGAGTATAAAGACACCAACTTTGGTTGCTAGACTCATGGGTCTTGATCTTGTTCCTGATAATTACAAATCATCTCCTACTCTATCTTCATCTTCTTTAGTTGATCTTAAGACACCAACAAGCTCTTCTCAAACTAAGAAACACAAACATTACTTTCTCCAAAGAAACTCTGTTGATGGAGGCACACGATCTCTTCCAGAGACACCGAGGATTTCACTCGGAAGAAGATCCGTCGATGTCAACTCTTATCAACACCAACGTTCTTCACTTCATCTCAGAGACAACAACAACAACAACAACAACAACAACAACAACAACCACGTGTTGTCTGAAAGAGAATCTGGTAATAACGATTTCAGGTTTACGAAGGTGAAAGAGATGAAGATACATGATGATAAAGAGAATAGGAGTCCACGTGAGTACGCTAGACAGATAGTGATGCAGTTGAAGGAGAACGTTAACCGAAGAAGAAGAATGGGAACTGATATTACCAACAAAGAACATTCAAGAGAGATTCATGACTCTAAGAAAGCAGCTTCTAAGATCACAACCATTACTCATGATTCATCATCATCATCCCCAAGATTAGTATTAACTGAAGTCCCCAAAACCAAACCAACCTCACCTCAAACAAATAATGTCGCTTCCATGATTCCCAAGACAACACTGAAGGTTCAAGACAAGACCAGGTTACCAACTGTGCAAGAAGAGCCACAAAGATCACAGAAACCAAAACACAGGAACTCTGCAAATAAACGCAATAAACCGGAGAAGTTCAAGTCGAGATTAGTGAAGCCACCACAATCAATGCAGGAAGAGCCATTTGTTCGATCACCAGCAACAAGTAACAAAAACAATAGTCTTCAAGGAGACAAATCATCATCATCTAAGAAAATTCCTTTATCCATTAATGATCTCACCAACTTCACTAGTGTTCCCTCTCTTCACAACACCATCAATAAGATAGATTCATCACCTCATCACAAATCGGTACATGACCCTACACTCTCTTTCAAAAATCAATGCTTTCATTATCCCTTTTGAATATTTAATGTTTTTGTTGCAGTCAAACATAAAGCTCAGAGAAGCACAATCACCAAGAAACAGAGCTACAGAGTTCTTTAGTTTTCCGAGCCAATCACAAACGCACATTACACCAATCGCCGCCGCTGAGTTAGAGTACATAACAAGAGCTCTAAGACGAACAGGAATCGACAGAGACACACCAATTTCATATGCTAAATGGTTCTCTCCTTCCCACCCACTCGATCCATCAATCTTCTACTTTCTCGAACATTTCGCTGTTACATCGACCAAAACTAGAAATTCACAGGAAAATCTAGCTCTCCGATGCAACAGGAAGCTACTATTTCATCTAGTGGATGAGATCCTTGCCGATATTTTAAAGCCACACATCAATTTGAAACCTTGGGTATGTCGTTACTCGATTCAGTCTCAGAGGAATCTAAAGGGATCGGAGCTGATCGATAAGTTATCTCAGAGAATTCAGCGGTTTCCTTTAGCCAAGTGTTTGCTTCTCGAAGATATTGATGCTCTTGTCGCCGGAGATTTACCGGAAACGGAATCGGCATTTGAAGAAGACGGCGAAGGAATCATCACGGAGATCGAGAGAGGAATTCTCGAAACCCTCGTGACTGAAACGACGACGGAATACTATGCCACGTGGATCAAAACGGCGCCGCTTAAACGAAACGATGATGTCAGTGGCACGTGGGGAGTTCACGTGACGAGATACTCATCAAAAATAGGGTCCCACCACGACTCGTCCTCTTTGCTTTGCGAAAAGAGGAGATCGATGCTTCCACGTGGATAAAGTATATGACACATGTCTGTCACTAATTGGTTTCCTTGTTTGTATAGATCTATAATTTATATTAATTTTGAAATACTTTCTAGCCGTTATAAAAAATAAAATAAAATTTTGAAAATGTGAAGTGTGGACCATAAGGTGAGTTGTAACTTAGTTAGATAGAGAGATCTGTCAAGTTCAGATATGTTTTGTCCCCCTCGTATTCCAACATGCCATGGCTTTTGCATATGCTTATGTAGACTAGAGAATAGTATTCATAAGTTGTTTGAATATTTTGATTTTATGTTGTGAAAAAAAACGTTGGGAAATAAGATGTTTCATTGTAGTTTATACTCAAGAATTTGATTTACATGAATGAATTATGGGGTCTATCGAAAATATTTGAATTAATATCGTAGCTAGATTCGGATAGCTGTGTTTAGGTTTGAATTATGCAGAAACTAGAGAAGGTTATATTATTTTAGGTCAAGACAAGATAATAGCTTTGGGTCTAAAATATTTTGTTTTTGACATATTAGCCTTATTACTATGCTTTGTTTTGAAGATTTTTGTACAGAAATTTTCATGAGTTTATATCTTAAAATGATTTAACCATTATTTAATAGATATAATGGGTTTTTCCATAAAATATATGTTTTAATTTTGCATATTGTGAGTGTAACTCTGTCAAAAGTTTAATTTTGCTTGTCATAATCTTATACTTTAAATAAGAAATAGTCAGATAGTATTGTCCCTCATTGTCTCATGCATGTGTAATATGCATAATAAAATAGTAAAGTTCATATGATGTAACCATTATTTATTATTTGTAATATGTTACAAAATAAAATTATTTTATCAAATAACATCTGAGCATTGTTTTCTTTAAATTTCTAATGGAATCAAAGATATTTCGTGTCACAAACATAACCTAATAAAACAAATGACTCAGGACACATATGATTACAGATTTGAATCAACCTGTTAGGCCTCTGCTTAATATGGCGCAGACAACAGTTGGAGGCGCCGAACTCTCTTACAATGTGACACATCACACTTTTTGCAGAAATAAATATATGATCAGTCCAAAGAAAATATGAAACCATAGTTATAATCCATGTTTTAAATTACGTTAGGCGCTAGTCAGGCGGCAAGGATGGGCCTAACGCCTAACACATAAATCGGGATTTAATCGGGAATTAGTCGGGGATTAGTTTTAAGAAGTTTATATATNTTACCCTTGTCTTCTTCCTCTTACACAGTTACACCATTGCCCTAATCCGCCGTTTCTGCACCGGTTTCATATTTTGTTTGCTTTTTTTTTGTTGTTTAACATAAATCAAAATCCACTATGATAGATTTACTAAGTAAATTGTCTATCTTTAAAATAAACTAAAGCAAACATTGAAAAAAAATTACAAATCCGATTTTACAAGCTATTAGTTATAATCCCGGCGGCACTTCACCGTAGAGCGTATAACCGGCGCCTCCGCTAGGCGGCCGCGTTTTCGAACAGGGGTTATAATGATGACATTATGGTCATATTTAAATATGATGAATAATGACTTATTAACTACTAAATACGCATAATTATATCTATTATCATACTATATGTTTATTTGATTGTCTGTTTATTTTTTGTCACGTGTATTAATTTTAATATTTGGTGAAACCATGGTAAAATCACAAGTATGAAAACTATATAATAAAAGATTAACAAACAGCCATGAAGCAATCAAAATTTTTCAAAAGCCTTTAGACGATTATGACGTTGACGATGGGTACAAAAAAAACGTACGTAAACTTCAAGATGAATCTTGTGTATCTAATTTGTTCTTATTATCATGTCATGAGAGTTTGTGCATCTCAGAGAATTTAAACAATTCTGACGACTGTTCAAAATAATTGTAACAAAGGACTGTAAGATTATATATATATAATTTACAGAAAAGTAAAAAGGAGAAGAGAACCTTGTAAAAGTAGTAAAAAGACAACACGAAAGATTGATTTTGCATGGACCCGAGACATTTACGTAAAGATTAAAGCTACATCTGTCGTGACGAAGACACCACTCATGCAATTGAAAATGTATATATATATAGATATTTTAAAAGCAAGATATAGCCTTACTAAATAGATCGAACCATACACTTTAAATGTGAATCGTTATTTACTTCATCGTATCCAATCATATAAATTACTATTTACCATCTACAATGAGTAAATTTAACTACTTAAAAAAGTGAAAAAATAAGACCAAACCGTATGACTCAGCCTACAGCAACTTGTTGGAGTATCCAAATTCAACATCTACTCTATACAAAAATAGTAATTATAATTATATTATACTTATATAGTTTTTTTTGTATATATAATATATGTTCCCATATGATGAGCTTATTATATTTGTCATAGCTCGGGTGTCCACTGCTGTCCAACTAAACTGTCGACCGTTGAGCGGGAGATTCAAAATATAGAAAACAAGCTGCAAAAAAACTACAAGACCGAAGTCACATGGGTCATAATTTTTAATAATGTCATTTTCTTTTGCTAACCGTTATATGAAATCAAGATAATGATAAGGTTGACCAAAATCTATTAAATGATGTTCATAACTTTGCATATTTTCTTGAGAATTTTAATTGATACGTACATATATCATCTATGCAAATATTCGATATATATATTAATATAAAGTCGTTTAGTGTAGGATTATTCTTATGAATGGTATATTTATTTTCTAAAATGTAAAGTAAACTCGAAGTGTCCGAGAGTACGAGTTCAGCGTACGGTATTCTTGGATATATTTAAATTATAAATGAAAATAAGATTTCTTATAGATTTTAACACTTCATTACGCACTAATACATTATGGAGTGAAATTAAAGTTTGGCGACCCTTTTAATAAAAGAGAATAATCTTATATTTGGTAAGTTCATTTTATAAAATTAAAGTTCATTTTATTCCTTCTTTTTTTTTCCTATTCGTAAGTGCATATTACATGCATGTTTGGTTATAAGAATCCAACAGAAAACCGAAAAAGTTTTTTCTTAAAATCAGTAAAAAAGTATAAAGTTAGAAAGCATAGGTAAAAGTATTATAAAGACTGTAAAATAAATCAACTATATGCATGGCTTCTCTAACCTATGTTTGTACGAGAATGTAGTAGTACTTATTAAATCGCTATATAATATACACATATATTTTCCAATTGTAAATAATAAATGCTGCAGATGTTAATTAATATATAACTTATAGTCGATAAACATTGTTGCAATGTGAATTTATCGCTGTTGGGGTAAAAATTTCCACTCGATTTTACACTCAAACACTTTAAAATTTCTTAACAAGTACTTATCTTCGTAATTTAATAATTTTATATGATTATTTAGTTTTTTATTTTATGACATGACAACTCTCTGATTACCCATGATGATTTAGTAGTCTCTAATGAATACAATATATATTATAAGAGAAGTAACGGTTGAAATTAGTGCATTTCAAAATTCAAATACTATAGAATAAGCAGCTAAGCTGGATCCAATGCATTTATTTATATCTTATACATAATAATATATCAATTGTTTTTAATCTAACCCTATATGTATCTGATTATAATAAACAGTAGTTAGTATAGGTGCCACCATTACACATACTGGTTGGTGGTTGTTTGGTTGTGTCATGTCATGTGTGTATCAGATCCGGCAAGAAAATACTAATTTAATAATCCACTGAAACTTTAGTGGGCCTCATTAAACCCATTAGTTTGGATTCAGTGGGCCACGTTAAGCCCATTTATGAACATCCACTACCATAATAAATAAAGGATTTATATAATTACTCTCTTTAATTATACAAGGATTAAGGACTATAACAAATTCAGAAATAACCTCACAAATTATTGAAGGATATGAATATTTTAAACAGAAAAAAAATGATACTAGAAGTGTCAATTTGGTAAACCGATGAATAAATCAGTTTCAACGTCCAAATTAAGATCTATAACTTTGTATTTCTCTTGTTCATCAATAGATCTTCCCCATGGATCTTTAACAGCCTGTTCATTACATAAATGACAGTTTCATCAACCACAAGAATATTTTTGTTTTAAAGTATATCTATAGAAGTGTTATTCATATTATAATGTTTTCATTTACTGCATTACAAAAAAAATGTAAAAACTAAAATATATTTCATCACAAAATTACTGTTTACTTGACCTATAAACAAATGTTACCGAACAAAAAAAAAAGTTTATATATATAGTCTCTAATAATATTAAAATCTTCAAATTAAACTGTCAATTCGAAAAAAAATCAGAAGTAATATTTTGAGCATATTAAAGCATAATGTAATTTTTGGTTGAATTAGTATTATTATATTTTTGAGTATATTAATCGATATATATATATGAATTGTAAAGATATATATATGAGTCACCTTTTGATGTAACCTGACGTTTTCGTCTAACAATTGTTTCTCCTGAAACAAAACACACTTTCTCACAATTATCATATAAAAAACTAATTAAAAATGTGTGACATAATATACACATCAACATAATATAAGGTATCATCAAACCTTTGCTTTTAGTTTCTCTAGCTTCTCCTTGAACAACTGAGCCTATAAATTTTTTTTTTCCAACTTATTAAAATTCCATGATAATTAGATGATTGAGATGGAGATTAATTACTCATGTCGGAATGTAATATAAAAGCACCTATACCAAGACAATGATGAAGTATATATATATATTACCTTTCTTGCTCGAACCTTGACCAGACTTCTTTGGAGTTGACTATCGATTTCTTGAAGTTCTTCTATAGAACAAGATTCAAGTCCTTGTCCTAATAGCTTCCTATACATACGCAAAAGAGAGTTCATGCCTAATTTTTAAAAATTCTCCAATATATTTCTCATATTTGAGATCAAAGATAACTAGAACTCTTGACTAAAATCTATAGACTAATTGTGAGAACATGCTACCATAAACATTAATCTCAACATCAATACAAAGTATAAAAGTCAATTGACATGCATACCGGTTATGAAACTCAAGGAGGTCAATCTTTGTTATCATATGGCTTGCTTCTTCCTTCAATTGCTACATTACACCAACGAAATATAATCATGGGACGTAAAAAAAGTAACATAGATCAATATGTAATATTTATATTTAATTTTGGCCAAAATAAACTGCTGAATAATCTTTGTGACCATGGATATGATCCTATATATATATGAACAGATGGTCTAAAAATAGCATCAGTGGTTTGGTAATCTATTGTTAATCTCTCAAGATTTTGTGTTTGTTAAGCCATGAAAAATCAAAGAATCAACAGCATGAAAATCATGTTAAGTAAGTCTGATTATTAATACTGATATTGAAGAAAATGTAAAACAAAGAAGTATGGTAACGAACCTGAATGGAAATTTCTGAGTCGAGCTTGCTGGTTTCAGGATCTGTTGTGTATGTCCGGTAAAGTTCGATCGTCTTACGCATGCTGGTGATCAATCATAAACAAATCTTTTAGAAATTCGAATAATTGTACTTATATCTTCGTTATTTGTATAGTTATAGTCAAATCATTTACGTACTTACATCTTTACCAAGGATACATATATATATAAATATGTTTTAAATGGATGTAAATATCTCTATCTCAACTTGGACTACAATATATTTTTGCTTGTGGTTAATATCTCTATATAGGTAACTATTTTAACCCATGCCCTATTATTTTTTTCATTATGCCTTTTTTGTAATGTGTCCCTTTGTTTTTACAACTTTATTTACCCAAAATCAAATAATTGAATCTAGAACCATCATTCCTTTTGCAAAACTCTAATTAACAATATATATTAGCATAGAAAAAAAAATTTCTACACTTGCCTCTAACATTGGTTATATAACACAAGCTTAAAGACTTTCAATTTTTTTTTGGTCAAACGATTGATTTCTTCTTGAATATATATTTAAGTAGTAATCACAATTATAAATGCATTTAAATAGAGAAATATGTATAAACTGTGGACTGCACTTCACACCTGAATCAAACGAAGAAAAGCAAGCATAATTGCTATGACTACAAAAGTAGAGCCGAAATAAAGACATCGCAAACACCAATTAAAAATCATACTACACAACCAAACTAGGGGCAAGAACCGTTTATAATATCACCAAATAAATGTGTATAAATATGTGCAACTTGGTACGGATCACACTAAATCATCATCTAAATTATAGTATAATCCCATTTAGAACTGGTTCCAATGTTTTTTTCGGTTCATACTCTCAAAATTTTTTGGAAACCCTAGACACACACACATATCAATATATATACACACACATATACACATTATACTGTTTAGATGAAAAGTTCAGGCAGATCACAAAAAAAGAAGATTATGATATTTAACTAAATAAAATATTATATACAAATATATATGTAGAAGTTAAATATTATATATAAATATATATGTAGAAAAATTAAATTATATTAATAGGGGAAGAGAAGAAATAAATCTTTAAGATTCAGACAGAGATCAAATCTAATGTAGCTTTAGTCAAGATTTAGGCCAGACATGAACTAAAAGCCTAATTTAACCTAATAAAAAAGTACGAAAACGTAATAGAAAATTAAAACAAGGAATTAAGAAGAATTAAAGAAGACATACTCAGTGCTAGAGAATTCGTAAAGCCTTCCTCTTTGAGAGAAGATGATGAGAGAGACTTGAGCATCACAAAGTACTGAGAGCTCAGAAGCTTTCTTCAACAAACCATTTCTTCTTTTTGAGAAAGTCACTTGTCTACTCGTAGCGTTTTCGATTTTCTTCATCTCTATCTTTCCTCTCACCATTTTTTTCTTCTTTTGACGTTTTTTTTTTCTCTACCACAAGATCTGTAAAGCTTGAAACCCTAAACAAGTACCAGTGACTAATTAACAACTTAAACTAGAGTCACAAAAATAAAGAGATGGAGATATATAGAGATCTCACCCCAAATGTCGGCAGAGAGATTGAAGAAGAGATATATAAGCTTGTAGTGATTTTAAATCAAGAACTTGTTAGGAAAAGATCATTGTGGATAGATTCAAAGAAGAGGTTGAGAATTAAGAGCTGAAGTTCAACAAAAATGGAAAGAGAAAAATGTATTTGGATGTTTATTTTTGTTGTCAGGAACCCTAGAATGATCTGTGAGAGACGGAAGGGGCAAGTTTCTTAATGTTTTTATTTATTTTCTTTTGGCTTATGGGCCACAATGAAAATGATGCTATTTTTCTTTTCATTTATTTTTGTTAAAAATAATAATAAAAAATATGTGTAGAATATTTATGATTTGTGTCCATATCTTATCATGGCCATATACAAGGATAATAATTTGATACCAAAAAAAGAAACAGGATAGTTCTAGCTTGTTTCCTGTTATTTTTTCACTATATTAGTTTCATATTTATCACTATATTTTTAATTTTATATATTGTTGGACAATTAAAATCGATTTTGTTGGTTACTACTTATTATAACATATCCAAACTAATAACCTTGTTGGATATCATTGGTTGTTGTTGCCAAAAGCATGCCCTACCATGTATAAAGTAATAATCTCTTTATATTATTGAATTAATGCATTATTATTATATTTGTTATTTTTCTATGTATTCGTCATGTGTGTTTAGTAAATTTAAATTAAAACTTGTGATTATATATTACAATAAAACTTAATTAATACCGTCTAATATATTCATCTCATTTGACAAAATAACTGATGATATTTAAAAGTATTTACTCGATATATATATATATATATATATATATATTTGATTTGCTTAATATTTATCCCTCAAGAAACTGTAAGAAATAATGAACAGTATATGTTGCATTATTATAATAATGGTCGTAGGAAACATAACTATAAAACTATAAGATATATATTAAGCAAAGGATAGATCCATATGGCTTCTGCCTTATTGTCTACGATAATAAAAATATTATTTACCATGTTTGCTTGAAGCCCAAAATTAACGAGGAAAAGAAGAAATCCTAATTTAGGAAAGGTTCCATTAAAATATGAAATTTATGGAGTATGAGAAATAGTGAAGCTATATATGAGTGTGGGGATTAAGCAATATTAAAAAGATAACAACTCTTTGGGTTTGAACTTTAAACTAACTCCTCATCATCACAACATAACGAAATACTTATAGGCTTAGTAGGAATTGAAAGTACATAGACTTGACTAGTTTTGAAATATTAGATTTATTATTACAAAATTAGAGAACTTTGTTGACTCAATAAATATGTTTTTTAAGTAATAAATACGTATTTATATTTTTGTTAAATAAAAACGTATTTATTTGAAGAAAGAAAACACATGCATGCCAAGCAAAAAAAGTGTATGAAATTTTGTTAAGAAAATAATAATAAGCTTAAAGTATAAAATGCTAAATAGTAAATAAGTACATAAATTCAATATGAAATACAAATTCATACAAAAATATATCGAGATACAAAACACACTATTTTATCAAATGTAAAGAAGAAATCACTTCAAATATAATCAATAAAATCTAATATAACACATAGACATTAATTAATTTACATGATACATTTATATGAGCATAATTTTTAGAAACGCACAATACTTTAAAATATTTTATTAAACATATAAGCGAAATTGATATTAGTAAAAAAAAAATATATTTGATATTCGTGAATCATGGGTCCACTGGTGATGGATAGTATCAATATAGAGTTCCTAATGAACAGCAAAAAACACATAGGAACTAAAGAAACTGCTACGTGTCATAATAGTAATGGTTACTGTCAAAGATTATTTTCCTCTTTCTACTAATTAATCTTAGGAAAAAGAGAAGCGAAAACAGTCTTAAAAGGGCACGCCAAAAATAAAATAGTCAGACATCATCGTACAATGTCACGTGTTTTGTATTGATTTGTATCACTTGTTCGATTACTGTTCCTTACTGAATCATAATTTTATACTGCTTTACATTTGTTGACAAATAATTTACATCGTATAAAGCCCACGGGCCTATATAGAGAGAAGCCCAAAGGCTCTTAACAGAAGATGAACGATCGTCTGCAAATCTCACGATTCTCTGAATTCTTTGCTATGATTATTGTCGTAGATACTGTCGCAAAATTTCTGAGTAAGACTATTGATTTTGCATTTCATTGATGTATATTTCCCTGATACACAACTTCAATCGAGATAATAATAACAATGCAATGTGAACTAGTGAAAATTAAGATGCTGTTGAAGTTAAAACTGTGAGAGACCAAACCATCTGTACAATCAGGTGAGATATCTATATGAAAAAAAACATCATTAGTTGAAATTGTTGACAAGTGGAAACTTACTGATCACATCAATCTATGTCGGCTTTGGACATGTTGAAACTGGTTTCAGATTGTGTTTAAGCTGAAGCAGTGACAGGGCAACTCTCCTTTGGCAAGAAACAGAGCCAATAACCAAAAAACACAGAGTTGCCTGCCAATAGAAAGATGCCCTATTACTGCTCTGCTTATTATAACTTCTTCTCTTCTTCCATTGTTGTTGTTTGGTTTGTTATTCATGTACTCATGGCTCTCAGTGTATATATATAAGTTTTAATAAATAAATAAAAAAGTGGGGACTTTGATATTATGCTTTTAATGGGTTATTCCCATGGATATCCATCTCCATTTTTTTTTTAAGTTTTGTTTTTTTTACCCACTCAAGTTCAAAGGTATGTCTCTATTATTGAAGCATTATACTTTTTTCATTCGTGGTTGTATATGCGGTGAAACTATAATGATTTTTCTTTTTCCATTGAAAAAGATGAGAATCTCTATAAGCTTTCTCCATGATTATGAAAGTGGAAGAATTGGAATAAATACTGATAATGGCATATCTTCTTTGAAAGGCTTATTCCATGGATATCCATATGTTTAAAACGGATCGTTTTAGACAAGAATTTGATCTCTTAATAAAGGAGCTTTATGCTTTTTATCAAGAGCCAATGTTGTCAGAGTCATTTGACTAATTACATAATCATACATCTCAACTCTTGTAAGGAATTCACTAATCTGAATCAAAATGTTTTTTTTTTTTGTTATAAAAAGATCTAAGAGTCAGATAAAAAAAAATACAAGTTGAATAGTTTTTTGGTCAAGCCCAAATAGCTAAAAGAGACATCAAACCAGCACCAAGAACAAGAGATAAACTACAAGCTACTTGTATCTTCAAACTACTTAAAGCTTTATGGTTCATAAAAAGTGGAGCTACCAAATCTACAAGTGCCATGTATATCAAGATTCCAGCAGCTGCAGCGTTAAGGAAACCAGACACTATCAAAGCCGTTGGACTATTCTCATTGTAAATCTTGGTCACTCCAATACCAATTCCGATCCCTAATGGTGCCGTGAGTGCAAAGAACAATAACATTACCCATATTTTCTTTACTTTAAACTTTGCCTCAGAGATACAACCACCAAGACCAAAACCTTCAAATAATTGATGAAATGTAATTGCAGCGATGAGAGGCTTTATTGTGTCTACACTTGGAGATACTCCAAGAGATATTCCTATAATCACTGAGTGAACCACAATTCCCAACTCCAATATCTATCAACAGAATAAAAAATATTACAGAACATGAGATTAATACTACATACGTGTTATTGTCTGAAAAATTGAAGACAATTAGGGTTTTGTGTGTTTTCACTTACTTGAGTTACAATCTTTTTCCTCATATCAATGTGATCATCTTGAGGAACAAGAAGAGAGCCATGAGAATGTCCTTGTGAGGCATGAGTATGAGCAGAGCTACTCTGAATATGTTCATCCTTATCTCCTCCAGCACTCACCGGTAGAGTTTTATTCTCCTTCTCCGACTGAGATCTGTTCAAATACCCTGAAGCAAAGGACTCAATCAACATGGTTACAATCGATGCAGCCATAGCTACAAGTCCCGTCATTGGAAAATCTCCCCACGGTGGCTCTTCTCCAATGCACGGACTTGTAAGGCTTTCGTTTGCATCGGGAAGAATGTGGACGAAACCGGTGGCTAGAATTACGCCGGCAGCGAATGCCTTGACGAGCATGAAGAGATTGCTCTCTGACTTGAGGCCAAAAATAGGTAAAGAGACTCCGAATATTCCGGCAAATAAGATTGAAAAGAAAGCTCCAATCTTATATTTAAGAGTCGTTGCTTTCTCCGCGGCGGAGCCTCCTCCATTGGAGCCACCACATTCATTTTCTTCCTCAGCAGAAGATACTAAAAGAGGTAGAATCATCGAGAAGAGAACGAAAACATAAATTAGGGTTTTTTGGAATCGGCTCATCTTTGGCGTTTGATCAAAGTTAGGGTTACAGTTTTTTAGTCTTCGTTAGTGTGGTTTTGGTTTTGTAGCAGTAAACAACTCATATATATATATACGATTCTTGTTTATAGGGTTTTTGGAAATATATGATTTGTTTAATTTTGATAGATTATAAGTATATTAGACTAAAGAAATGGGATTTTGTGTAATTTATATGTCGACATGAACAGTAATAATGTCGATTTTTACTTTTATTTTAAAAGTTTTGTATTGAAACTAGAAGATGTGGCTTTAGGAGATGACGACATCATTAGTCTTTAATGTTAATTATATTACAAGTTTCTGGTAATTTTATTTATTATACCAAAAAAAAAAGTCAAGAATAAAGACTTGGTCAAATTTTCTATTTTCTTTTTGGTCAATGGTAATTGTTGTATATTTAAACTTTAAAGCAAAGGAATTTACAATTAAAAAATATGTAGTTAGTTAACTTTTCCTAATTTTAAGTAGTCACTATCTTTGAATTTTTTTATTTTTCTTAACAAACATAACAATATTATATTTTCTCCTCTCCCTATTTTTTCTGTGTAATTTTTTATCAAATATTTACAGTTTTCTAAAACTTTGTTCTTTTTCTTTTAAATGATTCAAAATTTATTTGTTAAAAAAAATTATTTTTATTTTCTACTGATTGTATATATTATATATTTTTAAGATTTGAAAAATCAAAAAAATTTAATGATAAATTTTAATTATCTCTCCATTTTGGTACT
The DNA here is from genome assembly GCA_000411055.1 of Leavenworthia alabamica. NCBI lineage: Eukaryota > Viridiplantae > Streptophyta > Magnoliopsida > Brassicales > Brassicaceae > Leavenworthia > Leavenworthia alabamica. Next base: position 216,386 of record KE159392.1, read on the forward strand.
ATATACATTTTTTGTATTATGTATACTTATTTTTTATCCTATTTGTTTTTGATTTTAACAATCACTTATATTCATACTATACAATCTCAATTAAAATAATTTTTTAAAATAATTTTTTTTTTAATTTGAAATAAATAAAAATAGAATCAAATTTTTAAAAAAAAAATATAATCAAATATATAAATTAATAATTTTTAATTAAAAAATTGATTTGCAATAAATATGCCCTTGCATATAGCAGGCACCATGATACTACTGTAGTTGTATATCTAATTTAGCATAATCAACATAAAATTTATGTTTTATTTGAACACATACCAAAATTTAAGTTTAATATACTCTTTTGAGATATAATTTTATATTAAATTTAAAATATATTTATTATTCATATATTAATTATATTACTAAATATAAATATAAAATTATTTAAGTTAAAAATATATAATAAAATTTGAGTTTTACAAATATTTTAAAATTTTATTTATAATAATTCATTTTATATGTTTCGAATTTTATACTATTTTATATTTTTTAAAAACATCAAATTTTAGTTTAAACCTAAAATTCTTTTATATAAATTACACTAATATATAGAAATAAATAGGTTTTGATATGCTAAGTTTTAAATCTAGATAACACTGCAAGTGCACAACATATACAGTAGTATTCAAGGTATCAAATCCACAAGAAACAAAGACTACACAATGACTCTTAAAGTTCAAGAACTAAACTAAGACAAATCAATGGTTATTTTATACTCTATATTCAAACTAAAACAAGATTCATAACGGTTTTTAAAAACACTTAAAAAAGCACTAGGCACTAGGGACTCGGATATAGGATTCCAGAATTGAACTACTATTCAGGTTCGTTTCCAAACCGCATCAGACTCAAACACAATAGACTTGCCATACTAGTTCTGCAGCTATGGTAGCTAATGACTCAGAATCCGAGCATCTAAGCTTCCGCTTGATCTCGGCAAGACTGATCATGCATTAATCAAAGGTTCGATATGTCTACAGTCTCCTGACTTAGGACTTAACTGCATCATCTACATAGTTATAGTGGTTCACAAGCTTTCGAAATGTAAACCGACCTAACATGATCTAATTCAGTGATCAAATGAATCAGATTGTCTAATTCAATGTAGATGATAATGAATCTATGATCTAATCAACTTATCTGAGTTCAATTCCATAATCTAATCCTAAAAACCCTAGCAACCTAGCTAATTAACTACTCAGACATGATCAAATTGAAATCACAACAACAAATCAACAAAACAGAGTGCATAATTGAAATCAGCAAATTGAAATTGAGATTTAGATTTAGAAAACTTCTCCAATTCGAATTGAATGTTCTAGAGAGAGGTCAAAGCTTCAAAATCGCCTTAGAGAGTTTTGAGAGAAAAAAACTTATCAAAAAATTCGATTACAACCGTTTTTAAAAGCTAAAATCGCAAAACATAATTCTGTTATTTTGAGTGACCCGATCGGGCTGGCCTTCACAGATGTAAAATACGGCCCGAGCTCGATC